>CM050322.1:66705459-66805459 GCA_027475135.1 Bactrocera correcta
ACAGTTGCCGATTTTGCTGGGCGTTTTCATGTAAAGGCGTCTATGCTAAGATCCCCTACTCTTACGCTATGTGGCTGGTTTTGTCTGTTTCACGACAAAAGCAGTACACCTTTAGCTAGTACTTAACTGATGACGGAGGCTTTAATCGCGAATTTGCTCAATTCGTCGGTTGACATCCCTTTCTATCAAAAGTCGTGACCGATAATAGTAAAGCATTTATTGGAGCTTAAAGGGCTCCAGAAAAACAAATTGTCGATTTCATAAAATAAGTCTCACCTGACATTGTCCAAAAATACGCTAACCAAGCGCTCCTCAAAATTTCATTAATTATAAAAAATTCACGACATTGTTAACTTGAATTGAAGCCGTTCTCAACACATGACCTCCCGCTGCACCCTCGCAAGATCCAAAACACTTTACTGCACCCACGCCAGGGCACTTTTTTAAGGAAGCGCCCATTCTGACCACACCTGAGCCAGGCGTGGAGTCGCTCTCCTTATTAAACCGTTGGGACAGAATTAAAATTATCCATCATGATTTCAGTCGCCAATGACGATTGACTCCCGGCTACCGAATGGCGGCTTGGCCTCATAAAGAGGCTCTACTATGGCTCCGACGGTCACATTCGCGTAGCTGATCTCCACATTACGTGGCACCAACTAACATATGATACATATCGTAAAGATAATTAAAATGACATTTTTCAACAGATAAATATGAATGCCGATATGCCCACTGCACCAACACCATATCTACGTTCGGTCATTACTGTTCCGCGCTCTAAAGCTACACCAGTAACAGCGCAGCGAGCAACCATCACCACCACATCCCCCCAGGCAGTTCCAATGGTTCCGCCTAGTGACACACAACCACAACGAATCCAATGCGCTCTATGTTATCGGCGACATCGGTGGCATCTTCAAGGGAAAGACACCTGCAACACCAGCGTCTAGTGCCTACCTATTTCACGAGGGAGTCTATAACAGATTATCAGTGCCAGATATTCATACGACCCCATTATACGCTGCTACACCGCACCCCCGGACCAGATGCCGGGCGTCACTAACCGTAATGCCATCGTTAGCACACAACATCGACTCACACTCAAAACACTGATACGAAACCTTCACCACGCTCACAATGTCACCACATACGATCGGCCACAAGTTTTTGCGCTCATATAACGTTCCGAGAATCTAGAACATCTCGGGAGAGAAAACAGACTGCCTACCTCGCGACGTTACGATTCACCACGAAACGTGTGGGATGGGATAAACACCGAGAGTTGAAAAGGGAAGCGAGACGCATTTGCAAACAGAAAAAGAAAGAGGTCGAAATGTGTGAGTATGATGAGCTTAATAAGCTGGCCGACAGGGGTAATGCTTGAAAATTCTACGAAAAAGTGCGGCGTCTAACAGAAGGTTTCAAAACCGGAGCATACTCCAGTAAAACCCCCAAACGTGACCTAGTGACCGATGCCAAGACCATACTAAATTATGGAGGGAACCATAAGCCTGCTGAATAGCAGTGAAAGTACAACGCCAGAAGAAGGCGAAAATGATTCCCCAATCGATGACGATGGAGCAGACGTTCCACTGCCCGACCATGAAAAAGTTCGAATAGCAATTACCCGTCGGAAGAACAACAAAGCAGTGGGGACTGATGGATTGCCGGCCGAGCTATTTAAACACGGCGGCGAAGAACTGATAAGGAGCATGCATCAGCTTGTTTGCAAAATATGGTCGGACGAAAGCATGCCCAACATTTGGAATTCAAGTGTTCTTTGCCCAATCCACAAAAAAAAGAAGACCCCACAATCTACACCAGCTACCGTTTGATAAGCCTCCTCAACATCGCGTATAAGATTCTATCGAGCGTATTGTGTGAAAGATTAAAGCCCACCGTCAACAAACTGATTGGACCTTATCAGTGTGGCTTTAGACCTGACAAATCAACAACCGACCAGATATTCACCATGCGCCAAATTTTGGAAAAGACCCGTGAAAGGAGAATCCATACACGTCACTTCTTCGCCGATTTCAAAGCTGCTTTCGACAGCCCGAAAAGAGCTGCCTTTTTACCTTGATGTCTGATTGTGGTATCTCCGCAAATCCAATACGGCTGTATAAACTGACGTTGAGCAAGACTAAAAGCCATCAGGATTGGAAAGGACCTTTCCGAGCCCTTCGATACCAAACGAGGAATCAGGCAAGGCGACTCTTAATCGTGCGACTTCTTCAATCTGCTGCCGGAGAAAATAATTGGAGCTGCAGAACTTAATCGAGCAGGTACTATGTTTTATAAGAGTGTGCAGAAATGGGTCTTGCAGTGAACGAGAGCAAGACGGAATATCTCCTGTCATCAAACAAACAGTCATCGCACTCGCGACTTAGCTCTTACGTCACTGTTCACAGTCATAACTTCGAAGTCGTAGAGAATTTCGTCTATCGTGGAACCAGTCTAAATACCTCCAACGATGTCAGCCTGTAAATCCAATGCAGGATAACTTTTCCCAGTAGGTGTTCCTTGAGACTGAGTAGGCAATTGAGACGTAAAGTTCTCCCTCGACGAACAAAAACCAAACTCTATAAGCCGTTAAGCATCCTAATTTTATGGGAGATGAGAGACAGATATGGATATTTATATTTGTTGTGGCTTTAAAGGAGTCCGCATTTTGAGCAATTACTACCTCTTCCAAATAACGCTGAACTTCGATAATTGCTCTTGAACTACAACTACCTCGTAGCTTATTTGACGCAATATTGGAGTTTATATAGCTCCATATTGAAAACTCTGAGGTTTCTACTTGTGGTTCATTTGCTTGGGCTCCTTGAATTACTCTACTTACATCTGAAATGATACGATTGTTAAATATGTCAGGTTATATGGGGTCTGAAAAGGCAATTTTCGATACGAAGATCCAAGAACTATGCCATTCCTTAAGTGTTGCTCTTTTTGATATTTCCTAATCATTCTACATATATATGTAAGTATTGGCTTTTGTTCACCTAGTAAACACGCTTTTGATACCATTTACAATAGAGACAACCATTGAGCCAGTGTAATATTTTTGGCCGCTGAATTCTTTTGAGGTGTACTCAAAAGGCTTTTAATACAATAAACAAATCCTTTAACAGCCAACCATTGTTGGATTAATTCGGGGAAATTCCTTATCTAGAGCGCCGCAGTAATTTTAACAGCATCTTCCAGTTTTATAAAATGTTCAATCATATATAATGTAGAATTCCAGCGACTATCAACGCTTTGAATTAGTTTCTAAGGTTCGGTACCAATACTGCGTTGAAAACTCATAAATTTTTCATCTGTTGAAGTGCTTTTTCTAAAAAGTGTGACAATATGTTGTACGAGATATACGACGTCATTTGAAATAGTTCAGCGAATTAAAAGACAGCGGCTACGCTAACTAGGTCATGTTGTTCGGATGGAAGAAAACACTCCAGCTCTGAAAGTATTCGCCGCAATACCCACCGGAGGAAGCAGAGGAAGAGGAAGACCTCCACTCCGTTGGAGGGACCAATTGGAGAAGGACCTGGCTTTACTTGGAATACCCGATTCGCTGCACATAGCGAAAAAAAGAAACGACTGGCGCGCTGTTGTTAACTCGGCTATAATCGCGAAAGCGGTGTCTACGCCAGTGAAGAATAAGAAGAGGCAAATTGTTTTACTTTTTATAAAACAGTATTAACTTCGTGGCCACTTATTCTTGTTTTAACAATTAAATTTAAGGTATGCGTAAAACAGCCGAAGTGGCGTAGTTTGATTCATTTTGCAAGGCACTCTTTATATTGTTTGCGTGATCATACACTGCTAATAGGTTTTTATCAAATACCCGCATTCAGTTGAGACTTTTTGTATTCGCTCGGCTAAGTTTTTGGCAGTATGCGTCTCACTCATTGGACAGTTCTCTATCAAAATGTAGTGTAATTGCTATGTAACTCACTACGAGGTGTGTTCAAAAAGCGAATTTTCTGTTTTGTTTTTTTTTAAATATTTATTTATTCATGAATATCTATTTCGTCCCCTTCAAAGTAATCCCCATGAGATATTATACACTTGTGCCACCGGTTTTTCCAATCTTCGAAGCACTTCAAAAAATCATTTTTTTTTTATCTTCTTCAGCTCCTCCTTCGATGCCGTAGAAGCGTAACATCTTCTTTTTATGGGCCTCTTCAGTTCAGGGAACAAGAAAACGTCAAAGGGGGCCAGATCTGGGGAATACGGTGGCTGCGTCGTCATTAGTGTCTTGTTTTTGGCCAATTAGTCGCGCACAAGCAACGATGTGTGTGAGCAGCGGCGTAATCGTGGTGCAAAATATTTGTTCTGTTTTGAACACACCTCGTATATTGCTAGATGTCCAACAATTGGTTGTAATGCAGAATTTAACACCATTCGCCACTTTTAGCTTCATTTTTTCGAGACATGCTTCATACAATGCTGGAATTATCGTTCTGGATACTACATGCCGACTCGACAATGCTGAAAGCTTGTAAGTCCTTAACGAAGAGTATTGGCAACGCATCATCAATTTCTTTTGCCTTTGCAGAAATATTCATATTACATATCCCGGCAGTCATTTTAAATTGGCGCAGAATAGGCTGTGAAATCATATTAAAATCTCTTAACTGAAATCCGAAATAAAAATGTTACGTTTTACCGTATTGTACATTTGTTTCGGTAACTTCATGCTGTGCATCTGGATTTTCCGTTGGTATAATTGCTACTTTTTGCACGGTCGCTGCTCTTGGAAGTTCCAGTGTTGGATGCCGATTTTGAATTCTGCATGAGTTTCATTTATTGCTTCGAAAAATTGCACATTTCACTTAGTTTTTTATTTATTTTAAAAGCCATTTTCATAATATTTAATAAATTTAAAAAAATTCGAATTCAAAATATTTATTTTAATAAATCGTTTACCGGAATTAAATCAAACGCAATACACATATAATATATTCACAGTGAAAAACTATTCAAAATCACAATTTCTACCTCTAACACCAAAAAAATCACCACACGCAATTCTTATTCATCAAGTGTGCCAATTGTAAATTTCATTCACGGTATGTAGAAAAATCACCAATCACTCTTATTTTGGGCTATCAATAGCAGTGATTACAAACGATTTTTCAATCACAGTGATAAAATCAGCGGTGGTGAAATATCACCCATCATTACTACTCTGTAGTACAGAGTATAATACTTTTGTTCACCTAAAGCTGTTCGTTTAGATATATCGCTGTATATATATGACAATGACGTAACTTGAGTAAAAATCATCGTATTGAAATTACGATCACCAAGGAAGCCGTGTTTATAGCTGGGCGTAATCAGACCACTGTCACGCCCACAAAACGCTATTAAACGAGAACTAAAAATCTACCACAACTACGCAATTGTGGACCCAAAATTTTTAAAGTGGTCGCGGCCCCGTCTTCTAAATGAATAAATTTATATAATCGGATGACAACTACGCCTACTTCCCATATAAGAAACTTTAAAATTGCATCTGATTCTTATACTTTACAGTATACAAATCAAACATTAATGAAATTATCAGAGTAAAACTTTTCGCTAGTAGTGTCCTGAAGGTATTTATGCACAAAAGTTGTGGAAATCCGATTATAACATTGATTTAAAGTTGGTCGCCTTGACGTGGCGAAGGGGCTTCAGTAATAGCAAAGTGCGCATCGCAAAAGTGAACGGACTCTACTCGCACGAACTAAGGAGAACACTTCATAATTCCCACAATGGTGACATAGAGAAATAAACCCACGATTTTACGTCCATCTCCTATTAGGGAAGTGTGAGGATACCAGTTAGAGGTATCAAATGCTTTCTCTACGCAACCCGGCTCTGCGGACGAGTTACCAACGTTTTCCGGCCTACTCGTGGGAGCAAACATAAACAAACCCAATACAACAACAACAACAAACAACTTGAGGACAATAGCGACGATTACGAAAACTGCTTCCACATATCGAAATCCAATAATGGAATCCGATGAGGACGGTCTAACCGCCTTCCGCCAGGAGACGGCTAAGAGTACTACCGGACATACCAGCCACAATATATCGGTAGTTACATCAGCGAAAACCACTATACTAAGAGTGGAAGCCTCCACCTCTAAAGCTGCCATGAGCACCAACCAAAGCACACTGGCAGCTAAAGGCGACAATCCGCGCATAAAATCTCAGAATCACCTAAGGAAAAACCGATACCGGAGGGCAGTATTTATACTTGGTAAGATTGGCAAAGAGAGGATGGAGTTATGTGTAGAAGTTCACGCAAGTGAGGAAAGTTCTCTGATTGCCACTCACTTGGGAGTGGCCAGAAACGATTATTTTACATATGACTCAAGCAGCTCACGAATTCCGGTCTTTGACCAAGTCCAAGAACATCCGTATGAAGGTGAGCTAAAGTGAGAAGGCGAAATATTCCCTTCTTAGAGTTGTGCGCTGGATTTGGGACACGCCATGTAAAAAAACACCCCCAATGAAAGGAAACAACAAGCCTCGGATGAGTGACCCATTTGATGACGACCATGGCAAATGAATTAAGGACTATGATTTGAGGGCATGCACTTGGAATGTCCGGGCCCTTTATGGGAAGGGGCCGCTGCCCAGCTGGTTGATGTCCTCGTAAAAATAAAGGTTGACATAACCGCCGTCCAAGAAATGCGATGGGCGGGACAAGTACAGAGACACGTAGGTCCTTGTGGCATTTACTACAGTGGCCATATAAAGGAGCGTAAGTTTGGTGTAGTATTCGTGGTGGGAGAGAGACTCCGTCGCCGAGTACTATCATTCACTCCTGTGAATGAATGTCTAGCCACAATCCGCATCAAAGCGAAGTTCTTCGACATATCGCTGATTTGCGCCCACGCCCCGACGGAAGGGAAGGACGATGTGACCAAAGATGCCTTTTAAGAGTGCTTGGACCGCACTTATCAGAGATGCCTCCACCACGATGTCAAAATCCTGCTAGGCGACTTTAATGCCAAGGTGGGCAAAGAAGGTATCTTTGGCACTACGGTCGGTAAATTCAGCCGACTTCGCCGGGCCCGAAATATGGTTATCTGTAGTACTAGATTCCAGCATAAGAAGATTCATCAAGCTACCTGGCAGTCTCCGGATCGAAAAACCGCCAACCAGATCGATCATGTTGTGATAGACGGAAGACACGTCTCCAGTGTTTTAGATGTGCGTGCGCTCCGAGGTCCTAACATCGACTCGGACCACTATCTTGTTGCAGCCAAGATTCGCACCCGCCTCCGTGCAGCAGAAAACGCACGCCAACAAACACACGGATGGTTCAACGTCGAGAAGCTGCAATCACAACAACGAACGATTTTCTACTCGGCTGGCACTCCTGCTCTCTGAGAGCATTCGTCAACAACTCGGTAAAAGGGAACCGTGAGACGGCATTTCAAACTCCTTACGTACAGCTGCAACCGAAACCATTGGTTTTCGGAAAGTGCAAAAGAACAGCTGGTACGAGGAGGATTGCCGTGTCGCAGGGGAGAGAAAACAAAAGCTGCCTACCTCGCAACGTTACGATCGACCACAATACGTGTGGGATGGGATAGACACCGAAAGTTGAAGATAGAAAAAGAAAGAGGCCGAAATGCGTGAGTAGGAAGAGCTTGATAAGCTGGTCGACAGGGGTAATGCTCAAAAATTCTACGAAAGGATGCGGCGACTTACAGAAGGTTTCAGGACCGGAGCATACTCTTGTAGAACCCCCAAAGGTGATCTAGTCACCGATGCCCAAAGCATACATAAATTATGGAGGCAGCACTTCTCCATCCTGCTGAATGGCAGTTAACGTACAACGCCAAGAGAAGGCGAACCCGATTCCCCAATCGATGACGATGGAGCAGACGTTTCCGGCCATGAAGAAGTTCGAATAGCAATTACCCGCCTGAAGAACAGCAAAGCGGCGGCGGCCGAGTTATTTAAACACGGCGGCGAAGAACTGATAAGGAGCATGCATCAGCTTCTTTGCAAAATATGATCGGACGAAAGCATGCCCAACGATTGGAATTTAGGTGTGCTATGCCCAATCCATAAAAAAGGAGACCCCACAATCTGCGCCAACTACCGTGGAATAAGCCTCCTCAACATCGCGTACAAAGTTCTATCGAGCGTATTGTGTGAAAGATTAAAGCCCACCGTCAACAAACTGATTGGACCTTATCAGTGTGGCTATAGACCTGGCAAATCAACAACCGACAAGATACTCACCATGCGCCAAATCTTGGAAAAGACCCGTGAAAGGGGAATCGACACACACCACCTTTTCGTCGATTTCAAAGCTGCTTTCGACAGCACGAAAAGGAGCTGCCTATATGCCACGATGTCTGAATTTGGTATCGCCGCAAAACTAATACGGCTGTGTAAACCGACGTTAAGTAGCACCAAAAGCTCCGTCAGGATCGATGAACAAAAGCCAAACTCTATAAGTCGCTCATAATTCCCGTCCTGTTGTATGGTGTAGAGGCTTGGACGATGACAACAACCGATGAGTCGACGTTACGGATTGTAGGATGAGCTGTACACGAAGAAGAAGATTACCAAAAATCAGGCATACCGGTTTTCAGTTAATGAGGAAGAAATAAAGCGCCTCAAACAGATAGTGGAGGATTACGAAAGCTTCCTGAAAAGGAAGCAATCCGAACCTCAGAATGAAAGAAAAAACCCTAGCAATTCCCAAAAACGGAATCGCTTTACCACCGAACAGCAATGAGCTCTGCTCAAACAACCTAGGCAGACTGAAAGGGAGCAAAGCAGCTCAACAACGGCAAGGCATTACTGCGATGTTGCCAAAGATAGCTTACAAGTAGCCATTATAGACGCCTATTCCTCCTCAACAAGTACATTATAGGAACGATGGGTGGAAATCGACGTCAGATTGTCGAGTATGGTGCTAAGCTGTGTACTCGACAATCCTGCGGGTCCTCTCCCGGAAACCTTTCTGAAAAGGGTCCTCTGAAACCCTTAGGGGTTACAGGGTCATCACGTAGCGTTGCTAAATAAAGCAACGCCTTTGTAGGCCTTCAACTAATGCTTATACCCGCCAAGGATATCCCATAGAGACCTCGAGCTCGCATTTGGCTACCCCCTCTAGTGGAGCCGGGCGAAAAACTCCTCAGGTGCATCAAGCTGAAAAACCAAAGTATGCCTGGCATAGATGAGTGGCAGATGATTAAGGAGGAGAAACCTAACAAAGCAAGTAGACTAATTCTGGCGGCCATTTGCGATGAGTCCATAGAGGCTTTTACGAAGGCTCACTGCAAAGTCAGCTTCGGCGTACGCAAGGCCAGGTTGAAAATCTTCCAAGTCGACAAAGCGGCTGACGAAGACAACACGGAAGAGGTCGACGACGCCAGCCAGCTGATAATTAATGTGGACATCAAGGAAACCTAAGATGTACAATAACTTAAGATATATACATAGTAACCTGTAGCACTCAAACTGTGCTCCAGCGAATCTGACAACCCTCGTAAACGAGAGGAGCATCGACACCAGCCTTGTGCAGGAGCCATGGGTTAATGAAGACGCCATTAAAGGGCTAAACAGCAGCAGCAACATTATAAATGCATTCCTTTGTCCAAATTATATCACAGCAGATACGACGGTGGTAAAAGTGGAACAAAAGGAAAACCACTTCTTCTTGGTCTCAGCCTACATGATCCATGACGTGGACGTACCACCGGCATGATTTATAAGACTAGTAGAGGACACCAAAAAGGAAGATGTCCTAATAGGGTGTGATGCAAACGCAAGACACACCGTATGGGGTAGCACCATTATAAACACCAGAGGTTATTCACTCTTACAATAAATTTTAAATAGCAATTTAAGTACATATATGCAACAAGGACGATAAGCCAACCTTTATTTTCCCAAGCTCTGATATGCTTCCGAGTTGAGAGGAAGTGCTGGTTCTCACGCTATAGACAAACACAGACAGTCTCGCTGTGGATAACTGGAGGTTGTCCGATGAGTCGGATCACTCCTGGATACTCTTCGACATTCGCGAGAAATTCAGTCCTCCTCTCAAATATCGAAACCTTAGAAGAACAGCATGGGAAAAGTTTACTAGAATAGCAACAGAATGCCTTAAAGAAGGAGGCAATAGGAGTACCAGTAATCCTCAAGAACTCGACACAGAAGTAGATAAGTTAGAAAAAGAGAAAGTCTCCTCCGTGGTGAAGCTGTGAACTTAAGAATTTGGGCACACAACTAAGGAAGGCTTTAAACGAGAGTTTTAAAACTAAAATGTGACAACCATCCAAAGATATCATGGAAAAATACAAAAAAAGCAGTCGGGGAAGCTAGAGCTGTTTCATGGCAATCTTTCTGCACATTGATAGAAAGCTGTAGAGAGTCCGCAAGGCTGAGTAAAATGCTATCCAAAGAACATACCCATACCACCAACATTAAGGCGGAAGGAAATGCTTGGACCTCCTCTGCATTTCCCTGGAAGTTAACAAACGCCTATAACGGAGGTTGAACTAGAACCACCGACTAACGCAGCTGATTACCTAGACCTAATAGTAAACAAAAATAAAATCAAATATGCCATAAATAGTTTCTAACCATTTAAAGCGGCAGGTCCAGACGCCCATAATGCTGCAAAAGCTAAAATAACCAATGGTTCTAAGGCTTAAAAAACAAACAAAACAAAGCATGCATTAAACTGTCTGACAACCCAAGAAACTGGAAAGGAATTAAAGTGGTGCTGCTACCAAAACTAGGCAGAAGAACACTCGATAATGCCAAGAATTTTAGACCTGTAAGCCTTAAGTTTGAGTTCGAATAAAGTGGTTTGATTAAAAAAAAATTAAAAAATAACAACCTAAGCTGATACCTATATTCTTTAGTCGCGCGAATTATATAATAAAAATGCTTGCTATTCTGTTGCAAGAATCAGACTGACTCTGCCATCAGATCAGCAACTCGAGTCTGCCTAAGTGTGTGGGTGTACCGCACATTCCAACAGACTCAAAATATGCTGATTCTGCTATTTTGGTCACGTACTGGCTGATCATGCGACGTGGTGCACAACTGCATGCCGTCAGACGTAACCTGAGATGTAACTCCCCCAGAGCCACTCTGAGAAGTCTCCTGACTTCTTTTATTTATAATTTTTAAACTAATTTTTTCATTTTTTTGCTTACATAAATACATAATAATAATAATTATACTTATTACTATTATTATAATTAATGAGGCACTTATACCATAAGATACACTCTTATGATATTTTAGTTCCTCTATTTCTTTAATATTCTTGAAATGATTTAAAACTATATCTTCAAATTTTATTTTTGACTCATAGCTTTGATTTAAAATTTTTACAGGATGTATAAGTTTATCAATGAATTTATTTTTGTTGTTACTAAATTTTTCTTCATTAATTTTAATTTCACATTTCGCAAAATTTAATATATATTTATTTTGCAGTACAAAATCTCTGTCATCACAATTTTGTTTAAGTTTTAAATTTTTTGCATTCTTGATGATTACAGTATCATCACTTATTTCTTGTATTATTGTAGTATTATTATATTTAAATTCACAAACATTAAAAAAATACAATTCCTACTTAATCTTAATTTTTTTAATAACGTATTATCTTCATATTTATAATGCTTTTTATTTATTGTTACAATTTTTTCATCCTCTTGATCTATTTGCAATTTTCGTTTGTTTGGTAGAGGCATAATTAATTTTTCATATACTTTAAAAAAACTTTTTGGTATTTGAATGGCGAACACAAGTGCTTCATTTTTGAAAGCTACCACTCTTACTTTGGCTAGTTTCAGCTTATAAAAATCTATGTCAAAGCTATCTCTTTCTTCTTTAGTTAACATCCCCGGATGTATTAAATTGTTTTTAGCGGCGGCTTTATTATTTTGAACTTCATGTATCTTCCCTTCTATATGTCTTAATTTATTCATTTGATCATTGTAAAGAACCAATTTCGCTAGCTCTCTATCCTCCTTTTGTATCTGATTTAATTCTTCTAAAATTTTACTATTATTATTTTTTATTATTGTTTTCATTAAATTAATTGAATCGTTAAAATGCTCATTTATGATAATCTGCTTATTGATATTTGTTATTGCATTGTGCGAATTTCCCTCTATTACTTTTAAATGACTAATTATATCTTGTCGGTCCTCCTCGTCCATTACCCCGAACAACCATTTGTACATTGTCCCTCCTACATTAATTAAACCTCTCTTCTTTCTTTCCTCTTTCTTGGGAGTAATTGATCTAATTGCTTTAATTACTTTAATTTCGTTAAAAAGAAGTGCCTTGTTAATTAAGTCTGCTTGTCTTATGTTTTCTTCCATTTCTTCCACCAAACTTGTTAGCTCTTTCGAATGTATAATATGAAGTATTATATTTACTTCGTCAACGATCTCTACTTCGTCAAGTTGGATCATGGTGTATCCTGCTTCTTCAACTATCGGTGTCACTTGTAAGAATGCTGTTGCCAATTTCATGCCGGTCATCAGGAACATTATTATCCACATCATCTGAAAATGTGTCGACTCGTGAATTTACACTTTCATATACATCGCCATTATGTGCTATTGTGCTAAACCTATCATCATCATTTTCCATGCCTACTCTATCTAATTTAAGAGGTCTTTTTATGTTTGCTACATGAATGTTTTGCAAAGGGGTGATTCGGAAATATGGTTCGTCCTTATGTCTTACTCTTTTATAATTTTTTATCGGTCCCGTTGTTCTCAGTTCTACATAGTCCTCTCTGTACCTATTTCTATTGTGAATGGTGATTTGTTTCTTCCGGTCTATTGCATTTTTTAAAATGGTTGGATCAATACTATTTCTTGCGTTATTAGGTGTACATTTTATGGTTGAGTGATAGCGATCATTATAGTTACCTATAACGATCTGTATCCTCATTTCTGTTGAGAGGCTTGGATCCTCAATTCCTGTTAGTTTTTCTAACAAGGTTGAGTTCAGCCTCTCAATGTCTGCATTACCTGTATGAGAATTTGGTTTTGTTAAGTGTACTTCGACTCCTTCTGTATTTAAGAACTGAATTAACTGTTCGGCCCTGAATTCGTTGTCCATGATAATCTTCTTTGGTTTCCCAAATTTCGTGAAATGTTCAATTATGATGGCCTTCTTTGCTCTCCAATTTCTATCAGTTATATTGTATGCTGCGGCAAATTTTGTTAGTTAATCAATGACTGCTTTTTAAAATGAAAAATGTCTACATGTATAATTTCATTTTTATCTGAAGGTGTCCCTGTTAGTTTAAACTTCGGCTTTATCGGTTTCCTGTCATATTTAATTTGCTTGCATTTTTCGCAATTACCTATAATTAGCTGTACATGTTCCCTTAATTTTGGATAGTATATTTTATCCTTAAGTGTATTGTAAGTCTCGTTTATTCCGCTATGTATTGACTCATTACTATGGTAAAGTGAAATTTGTGTATGTAGGACCTCTTCTTGTATAATTTCTGTTGCTCTTTTTGTACATTTTATGAATTGCAACATTCTATTGCAAGAAAACATGCTTATTAGTAGTAGTTGCATTTTGTGATAATCGGTCTCCTCTACTTCGGAAAAAATACCCACTTTGCCCTTGTCAATATGTCTTCGGAAAATATTTTTTAATATGTTCTCCGTATCCATAGGGTTTATCTCGATTATTTTTCTTCCATGTATTATTTGAACTTCAGTTTGGGGACGATATGTTATTATAATTTGGGTCTTATACTTGTTGACAATTTCTTCTTTTATGAAGAAGTGTTCTAATAGTTCCTCTTCTGCGGAATGTATTGTATCTGACATTTCTAAATTGGATTCTTTATCATTGCTTTCATCGATTTTTGGAGAGTTTTCAATTCGACTTAAAAAATCTGCTACTACATTATTTTTCCCTTTTTGATATTCAATTTCATAATTAAACTGCTGCAGTTTCAATAGCCACCTTTGGTGACGTTGTGAAAACTCCCTTCCTTTATATTTATTATTTAAAAATACTATCGGGCAATGATCAGTTATAATTTTAAATTTTGTGCCATAAATGTACGGCCTATAAATAAGTTATTGAATATATAATAGCTAGAAACTCATTATCTGTTGTAGCATACTTCTGCTCATGGTTATTTAAAGTTCTGCTAATATAGCACACTGGCTGACCTTGTTGAGAAAGCACTGCGCCTATTGCGTAATCGCTTGCATCCGTTGTAATAGTAAATTCCTTATCATATTCCGGATATTTTAAAATCGGATGCGATGAAATTAGTGTTTTCAAATTTTCGAAACTAGCTATGTACTGTGGATCTCTTGAATTTATTTTATAGCCTTTTTTTAAATATTTAATCATCGGATACGCAATTTTTGAGTAGTCCCTAATGAACTTTCTTTGGCTCCCAAAAAACTTTTTAATTGTTTTTCAGTTCTAGGTATTTCCAAATTTTGTATTGCTACTATCTTGTCCTGATTTGGCTTAATCCCTTCTTTTGTTAAGGTATGCCCCAAAAATTTTGTTTCCCTCTTTAGAAAACTACATTTATCGACTTGAATTTTTAAATTATGTTCCTTTAATTTTGAAAAAATTTTCTCTAAGGAGTTTAAATGTTCCTCTAATGACGTTGAAAAGATTAATACGTCGTCTAAATAAACGACACATATCTTATTTATGTATTCTCTTAATATGTCATTCATTAAACGTTGAAAGGTAGCCGGAGCATTTTTTAGTCCGAAGGGCATTCTTATATATTCGTATAATCCCACCGGAGATACAAACGCTGTCTTTTCAATATCCTTTTTATCCATTAAAATTTGATAGTAACCTTTGGCTAGATCAAGAGTGCTGAAGTACTGCGCCTTGCCCAACTTGTCTAAGATTCCATCAATGTTTGGCAAAGGATATTTATCATCGACAGTTATTTGATTTAGTCTACGGTAATCGATTACTAAACGAAATTTTTTATTGCCCATACTATCACATTTTTTGGTACTATGATAATGGGTGAACTATATTTACTCCTACTTTTCCGAATTATACCTTGTTTTTCTAGCTCCCTAATTTGCCTTATGGCTTCTTCCTCATGTTTCGGAGGTAACCTATATATTTTCGAATTGATTTACTGGTTTGTAGTGGTTCTTATTTCGTGGACCACCGTTTTTGTATTTGTCAAGGTATCTCCTTCTTTATACATTAATTTTTCATACTTATTTAGTAATTTTTCAACTTCCTTGCGTTCATTTGATTTTAAATGATCAAGGTTGATGTTCTTTACTTCACTCATATCTAATGAATAAACTTGCTCTTGCATAGTTTTCATATAGAATGGAAGATTCACACCATTTTTTAAAATTATTGTCATTTTTTCGATATCAATGGTTTTAACGTTTTTAAAAAGAAAATCATTTCCTATTAACAAATCATATGGTTTATTATAATCCATTAATAACCATATCATTCTAGCGTTTTCCGTGTATTTGAATTCTTTTGGACAAGGGCTTTTTACCTTAACATTTGGTGTTTTAATTATTCCGTTTAAAGTATTCACTAAAGTGCTTTCACTTTCAAGCACTGGTAATTTAAATTTTTCGAAACTAGATTTTTTCATTATACTTATGGTTGAACCTGAGTCGACCAAAGCATAAAATTTTTTCTCAAAAAATGTTAATATTATTATAATTTTGTTTGATGATTCCGAGGCTAGTTTGTAAAAAACTCCTCGTTCGTGTTTGATTCTTGTGGATCACCTCTTCTACTCATTGTGTCTACGTCCGTGGGTTCTGGTCCCCTATTTTGTACTTGTTGTCTACTATTTACTGAATTTCGTTGCTGTTGTGAATAATTATAACGATTTTGATTTGTTCGAGCTTGTTCTGAATAGTTTGTACGATTTTGCCATCGAGGCTGTCTTGTTTGATTGGATTGTTGACGATACTGTTGTTCAGAAAAATTTTGATTTTGTGAACGATATTGTCCCGAATCTGGTCTGTTTTGACTAACAATGTTTCTTTGTTCCCTTTGTCCTGAATTGAAATTTTTATTTTTAACACCATTATTTTTGGTGTTAGCTTGAAAGTTGTTTCCCCCTCTTTTAAGATAAGGATTTAGATTGCCTTCATCCAACCCAATAAATTTATAAATTTCATTCGCCATTTCCGTTAATGATGTGACCGATTGCACTGTATATGCAAATGTCCCTGATGCTAATTATTTTATTCGCTGAATTAGCATTCCCGAAAAAATTTCTCTCTTAGCGTCACCATTTTCGCTTAGTGCACTATATTCTGTTATATCATCCACGATTTTGTTTAATCTTTTACTTAATTCCGCTATACTATTTACTTTCAGAATCGAAATTTCTTTCGTGATCATCATTTGATCTTTTGTAGGTCTGTAATGCTGCCTTAGCTTAGCTTTACAACTAACCCAATCTTGAGGTGGATTTGTTTGCAAAAAATTTTTTGCTGAACCACCGATTTTTAGATCATAAATCACCCTAAAAAATATTTCCTCCTGCCCTACATAGTCTCTCCGTACTCTGTCACTTGCCCCAACGAAGGACGGCAATTTTTTCACATTCCCTTCGAAGGGAGCCAAATATTGCAAATCTTTTTCTATTCTTTGCCTAATTGACAATTGGTTATTGGCTGCATTTTGCGCAGTTATTTGAGTTAAAGATGCTAAGCATCGAGTTAATAATTCTATTTGTTCTGCCATTATACTTGGTGTGTTTTAAATTTAATTTAATTCAGATTAAGATTAATAATAACAATTTTTTTTTTCTAAATCACAACTTATAAAATAATTGCTTTTGACAAAATGCTTTTCTATAATTGTATATTCTTACTGTTGTTGCTGCTCGCTGCTCCTCCTGTTGTTGCTATTGTTGTCTTGTCTTTTCTGTTTCTCCTGGTATTGTTGTTGTTGGCTTTGTTGACTTTGTTGTTTTTTATATTTTTATTTGCTGAATAGGAATGGTTGCTTTTGCTGTATCTGCTGCTGTCGTTTTCGGTGATGCTGCTATTGATGCTGAAGCTTGTAATATGTAGCTGCTGTGTTATGTTATGGTTGTTATGTTTTTTTCTGAATAAGACCTTCGGCACTTATTTAAGTTATCAGTTCAATATATGTAGATCTTGCATGGCAGTCTGCTTTATGCACTTCAATAATTTAAAGTTCAATTAGCTGGACAAATTTAATCTCCTTGTTGATTTATGGACTTTGCTCGCAAAAATTTTTGATTTTCTTCTAGTGACGGCAAATTGAATATATTTGTTGGATATTGACACTATTTTTCAATTTTTAATTTTTTTTTTCTTTCACGGCTCGCCTGGACTGCGCCAGTTATAGAATAAAAATGCTTGCTATTCTGTTGCAAGAATCAGACTGACTCTGCCATCAGATCAGCAACTCGAGTCTGCCTAAGTGTGTGGGTGTACCGCACATTCCAACAGACTCAAAATATGCTGATTCTGCTGTTTTGGTCACGTACTGGCTGATCATGCAATGTGGTGCACAACTGCATGCCGTCAGACGTAACCTGAGATGTAACTCGCGCTTATATGAGGTTCACTTGTTTGTCGTTCATTTGGTGCTTGTATCTTAGTTTATAACTATAATTAGTACTTACTTGTCTTGATTGTAGAAATATGTCTCAAGTTAAGACACGACAAACTACGAGGTGTCCTGTTTTTGGTTTGCTGGAAAAGTTACTCGCTTCTCACTTACCTCCGTTTAATGATCAAATGAAATGTTATTTGTTTATAGAACATGAATTGAAGCACGATAAAACAACATAGGAGCCAACAGTTCTTGAAATATCTAAAAGATTAGCGGGTGAAGTTCTAAAAATATGGCAAAAATCTTCAGTGCCAATTCTAAGTGTAAAACAAGTAAGGAAGGGCTAAGTTCGGGTGTCACCGAACATTTTATACTCTCGCATGATAAAGTGATAATCGAACGCGAACGCGAAGTTGTGAACCGATTTCACCCATATTTCGTACATGTCATCAGGGTGTTAAGAAAATAATATATACCGAATTTCATTGAAATCGGTCGAGTAGTTCCTGAGATATGGTTTTTGGTCCATAAGTGGGCGACGCCACGCCCATTTTCAATTTCAAAAAAAACCTGGGTGCAGCTTCCTTCTGCCATTTCTTCCGTTAAATTTAGTGTTTCTGACGTTTTTTGTTAGTCGGTTAACGCACTTTTAGTGATTTTCAACATAACCTTTGTATGGGAGGTGGGCGCGGTTATTATCCGATTTATGTATATGGAAATGTCTGAAGGAAACGACTCCGTAAAGTTTGGTTGACATAGCTATAGTAGTTTCCGAGATATGTACAAAAAACTTATTAGGGGCGCGGCCACGCCCACTTTTCCAAAAAAGTTACGTCCAATGCCCCTCCCTAATGCGATCCTTTGTGCCAAATTTTACTTTAATATCTTTATTTATGGCTTAGTTATGACACTTTACAGGTTTTCGGTTTTCGCCATTTTGTGGGTGTGGCAGTGGGCCGATTTTGCCCATCTTCGAACCTAACCTTCTTATGGAGCCAAGAAATACGTGTACAAAGTTTCATCATGATATGTATCTCAATTTTTACTCAAGTTACAGCTTGCACGGACGGACGGACAGACAGACATCCGGATTTCAACTCTACTCGTCACTCTGATCACTTTGGTATATATAACCCTATATCTGACTCTTTTAGTTTTAGGACTTACAAACAACCGTTATGTGATCAAAACTATAATACCCTCCTTAGCAACTTTGTTGCGAGAGTATAATGAATTTTACAATTGATTCGTTCCTACCAAGCAAATACAGGAGCTTAACAAAACCATATCAGGTCGTCAAGCTAACATAAAATACCAGTAAAAGATTAAAACATTTATACCAGATTCCCATAGATTATTAGATATCTGCATCGTTTAAAAGAGTGTCGGTTGCCAAGGCGGAAGTAAGTTTCTTATTCGACCAAAGATCAAGCACAAAAATGATAATGGGCGGAAATAGATAAAATTTACCGTCATTAGCTCTTGCATATGACCGTACTGGAGTCTCCGACAGAGCCGCTCCAATTATAGCTTCTTCTATCTTAAAAGACGTTGGTATTATTTCGTCGAACGATTCAAGTTGTGACATTGACATTGCGCTGTGAAAGAATTAAGGTCAGATCAACTTTATAAGAAGCAGACTGCAATAAAATAATTCATGGTTTGTATTTTGATGGAAGGAACGATAAGACTTTGGTTCGGATTGATAAATAAGGGAATCTTTACAAAACACACAAATAGAAGATCATTATGTGAGTTTATCGGAACCAGGAAGCATCTATTTTGGTCATGTCATCTGTGAGTCGGGGACTGCTAAACTATTAAAGACACAATATTATTATATTTGAAATCTAAGTAGGTAAACTGTGAGTGATTTAGCTGTTGTTGGGTGTGACGGAACTGTGGTAAATACAGCTTTCAAAAGTGGTGTTATTTGTCTGATCGAGGAAGAATTCAACAGTCCGATAGAGTGGTTTATCGGTCAATTGCATTCAAATGAGTTACCAATACGTCATCTTTTATTACATTTAGACGGAAAACCTATAGGACCTAAATGCTTTTCAGGTGCCATCGGATCTCAATTACAAACTTTTTAAATAATGCCGACAGTCGAATTTATAGTTATACCTACAATATTACCTGAAATAACTAGTACCGACCAAAAGTATTTATACGACATAGTGACCGCTATCAGTACTGGTATATTTTCTTCTGATTTAGCTAATATGGAAGCTGGAACCCTTAACCATTCTAGATGGCTAACAACAGCTAATCGAATTCTAAGATTGTATGCCACTAAAACTAACCCAGAAGTAAAACTAGTTGTATTAGCTACGTACGTAATGCAAGTTTATGGACCAATGTGCTTTACAATAAAATGTAATTCTTCATTCATTAACGGAGCCAAAGACATATGGCATACCATTAACTTAAGTCGTTATGAAAGCAATCGTTGACGAAGTTATCCAACGAAATGGATACTTTGGTTACCCAGAAAATCATCTCATTGCCATGCTTAGTGATGACAGAGAAATTATATGAGATCGTGCATATCGAAGAATTGTAAAAGCAAGATCAGAGAATGCTCGATGATTTCGAACGTT
This sequence comes from Bactrocera correcta, assembly GCA_027475135.1. Taxonomy (NCBI): domain Eukaryota; kingdom Metazoa; phylum Arthropoda; class Insecta; order Diptera; family Tephritidae; genus Bactrocera; species Bactrocera correcta. The sequence goes on from CM050322.1 coordinate 66,725,666, forward strand.
TAAAGTACCTACATTCAACTTTGATGCCAAAGATTACACTGAGATTATTATGTGACAAGACTGTTATATAACTGAGCCACCTCTGACTTTAAATATGTCTGATGAAACCTTGGAGGACATTGTCAAAAACGGTCTTGGAACATGTCAGAATATAACATATTTTCTACATTCAAGCTGTGGAGCGCTGCACCAAGTTGGTAACAGAAGCATCGGACGCAGTTTGTGGGGAAAATAAACGAGATGGTTTCATTAGGGCAACTGCTATCACTTCAATACAAAAAAGAGTTTTGTTTAAATAGTATTTTATGTAATGTAAGAGAATAGTTTTCGTAATAAAGGCACAGAATGGCATTTTTTTTTTTTATTTAAATGTTTGACTGTTTTGGGGCACCCCAAAACATTAAGTCAGCTGTTTGATATTTTGCGTGTTTGTTTTATATATCAATCGGCAACTTTTCATAATATTGCCGTCAAAAAACAAAAAAAAAAAAAAATTCTCCATACATATCTCTCCATCTTAATGTATATACCGTATACATCGGTCGATATAAAGGGTGATTTTTTAAGAGCTTGATAACTTTTTTAAAAAAAAAAACGCATAAAATTTGCAAAATCTCATCGGTTCTTTATTTGAAACGTTAGATTGGTTCATGACATTTACTTTTTGAAGATAATTTCATTTAAATGTTGACCGCGGCTGCGTCTTAGGTGGTCCATTCGGAAAGTCCAATTTTGGGCAACTTTTTCGAGCATTTCGGCCGGAATAGCCCGAATTTCTTCGGAAATGTTGTCTTCCAAAGCTGGAATAGTTGCTGGCTTATTTCTGTAGACTTTAGACTTGACGTAGCCCCACAAAAAATAGTCTAAAGGCGTTAAATCGCATGATCTTGGTGGCCAACTTACGGGTCCATTTCTTGAGATGAATTGTTGTCCGAAGTTTTCCCTCAAAATGGCAATAGAATCGCGAGCTGTGTGGCATGTAGCGCCATCTTGTTGAAACCACATGTCAACCAAGTTCAGTTCTTCCATTTTTGGCAACAAAAAGTTTGTTAGCATCGAACGATAGCGATCGCCATTCACCGTAACGTTGCGTCCAACAGCATCTTTGAAAAAATACGGTCCAATGATTCCACCAGCGTACAAACCACACCAAACAGTGCATTTTTCGGGATGCATGGGCAGTTCTTGAACGGCTTCTGGTTGCTCTTCACCCCAAATGCGGCAATTTTGCTTATTTACGTAGCCATTCAACCAGAAATGAGCCTCATCGCTGAACAAAATTTGTCGATTTGTCACATTTCGAACCGAACACTGATTTTGGTAATAAAATTCAATGATTTGCAAGCGTTGCTCGTTAGTAAGTCTATTCATGATGAAATGTCAAAGCATACTGAGCATCTTTCTCTTTGACACCATGTCTGAAATCCCACGTAATCTGTCAAATACTAATGCATGAAAATCCTAACCTCAAAAAAATCACCCGTTATAAGATATTTTTGCAAAATTAGGTGACTGCATAATATTGAAAGGCTACTGTTTATTTCTGAAACTGTATGAATTTGGTCCACGGAAATTCCATATACTATACATAATGATTTTCTTTATTCCAGCAAACTATTTCGAGTTATCTTTTAAGGTTGCTTGAAAACATGTCATATTTAACGAAAGTACCCTTAGCCTCCTTACCATTTGAATTTAAAGCTTTAAAGGTCCTGAAATATCGTTGTCTGTAGTACCAGATTCCAGCACAAGACAATTTATCAAGCTTCCTGGGTGTTTCTGGGTCGAAAATTTTAAAACCAGATCGATTATGTAATGATAGATGGACGGCATGTGTACTGTATACATTACACTTGATGTGCGTACGCTCCGAGGACCCAACAACGAATCGAACCATTATCTTGTTGCAGCGAAGATACCTACCCGCCGCTGTACACCGAATCACGTTAAGGTCCAGCGTAGTGAGTGAAAGACTGAAGCCCACACTCGACAAACTGATTGAACCTTTTGTTAGTGTGGCTTTCACCATGGTCCAAATCTTGAAAAAGGCTCGTCTTCGGGTTTTTAAACCTGCCTTCGGCAGCACGAAAAAGAATTGCCTCTATGCCACTTTGTCTAAACTGGGTAGCTCCGTAAAGCTAATAGGGCTGAGTAAGCTGACGTTGAGCAACACCAAAAGCTCTGTCAAGATCGAGAAGAACCCCACCGAGCCATTCGATACTAAAAGAGGTTTCAGACAAGGAGACTGTTTATCATGTGACTGTTCAATATATTGCTGGATAAAATAATAGGTGATCCAGAGCTAAAAGGAAAAGTTCAATCTTCTATAAGAGCTGGTGTATGCCGATGATATTGATATAATTGGCCTCAATAAACGCTTTTTCCAGATTAGATAGGGAAGCGAGGTGAATAGGTCTGCTTGTAAACGAGGAGAAGATCAAAAAATGTTTCTGCCATAGAACAAACAGTCACACGTTATTGTTGACAGTTATGACTTCGAAGTCGTGGATAATTTCGTCTATCTAGGTACCAGTATCAAGACCAACAGCAAAATCAGCCTTGAAATCCAATGCAGAATCGCTCTTGCCGACAGGTACTACTTTGAACTGAATAGTATTGAAAAGCAAAGTCCTCTGTCGTTGAAGAAAGTTCCCTATTATTCCCGTTCTTATATATAATGTGAAGGCAAGTAAAATAACATCATCTGATGAGTTGGCCTTAAGAGTGTTCGAGAGAAAGTTTTTTCAGAACATTTTTGTTTCTTTGGGCATTGGAAATGGCGAATACCACAGTCGATGAAACTATGAGCTGTACGAAATATACGGCGACATTGATAAACTTCAGCGAATCAATAAACAGCGGCTGCGTTGATTAGATCATGTTGTTCGTACGGATGAGAACAGTCCAGCTTTAAAAGTTTTCCATTCAGTACCCGCCGGTAGAAGCAGAAGAAGAGAAAAACCTCCACTTCGTTGGATAGATCAGATGAAGGACCTGGCTACATTTGGTATATCGAATTGGCACCAAATAGCGAAAAAAAGACACGACTTTCACTTGTATATTGCCCACTTTTTAAAAAATTTAAAACAACATGTGCCCCGCTTGTGATTCGCTGTCCAAAATTTTAGTTCTTAATCTTAATTTACGGCTGAGTTATGGTACTTTATTCTTTTTCGATTAATGGAGTTTTGTGGGTCTGGAGGTGGTGTAATTAGGCCAATCTACAATACCAAACTTCTTATGGTGCCAAGGAATATGTGTACAAAGCTTCAACAAGACATTTTAATTTTTTACTCAAGTTACAGCTGACACGTTCATCCGAAATACAGTCACCCGGATTTCACTTCGTGTCGTCAACCTGATCATTTATATATATACATATATATATATATATATATATATAGCCCTATATCTGGCTCGATTAGTTTTAAGTGATAGATACAACCGCTTGGTGAACAAACCTGTAGCAACACGTTGCAAGAGTTAAAAATTACTTCGCTCTCTACTCTCTCTTCTGCTTTGGCGGCCTTCGGTCATGCTACTTTGATCGGTCAAACACCGGGGTGTTCATAGTTCTTCTGCGTACAGTAAAGAATCGAACATTTGATTCTCTCGTGATTTGCAAGATCCTAGTTCTTTCATGATTGGCTTTCAGGTGTTGACAAAATGTTGTAATAAACAAGTAAGGAAGGGCTAAATTCAAATAAAACCTGGCGTTTAAAATATTGCAACTTGCCTCAATCAAGACCAGGGAGAAACCTTAAGGTGTTGCCAAACCTTTAGTTTAAATTTTTTTTTTTTGATTTGGTGTCCCGAGGTACTTAAGGGGTTATATACAGTTAGGATTTTCAAAAAATTGATTTTTTTTTTTTGCGTTTTCTTAATATATACATATATATACGCACAAAATTTCAATTCGATCCGACGAATATTTTCGAAGTTATAGACACAATAGTGAAGGCGCGCCGACTACATGTAAAGTGCTTTCGAAACTTTAAACTCGTTTTTCTTGAAACGGTGTTTTCAAAGTCGGTGAGCAAGATTTCTCAGAAACGGCTAAACCGATCGGTCTGAAATTTTTACTCAAGCTTTTTAACTACATTTTTTAGTAATTAATCGAAGGATTTTCCCATCCGATGAATATAAACCATTAAAGATCCAAATTTTGGTCGAAAATCGAACCTTTTGCTTTGAGTAGCCGCCATTTTGTCAAAAAAATTTTTTTGCTAATACCTTCGATCAATCACTAGACTATTTATTATGTTAGTGAAATATATTTGGTTTTTGCAGTTTAGGTGATCCAGTCCAGAGATATCGTGCTCACCGCAAGAGGCCTTTTTTTTGCGGACCTCTGCAAAATTGGCAATATCAACGTTCCCGATAATTATTTTTGGCAATAAGAAATATGTGAGTATAGTTTCAGGTTGTCATAGTATACCTGCCAAGTTTCAAATCAATTAACCAAATAGTTTGCTTAAAAAATATTCTTGAAAAATGCCTTTTGTTCGACCTCCTATCTGTATATAAACCCTCTGCAGTTTTCATGGTGAAGGTGTGCTGATTTTGCTGCATTTACCATGTACTCGTTCAGTTGTTTTTGAAAAGTTTCAGATGCTTCCTTTCTGGAGTAAGCATATGCAAATATGACGGTGTTTTCTGTGCATATGGCACTAGTTATGCGGAACACGTGCTTTGATTTCATATATGTTGAATGTGCCATCCTTAATTTTAGCATAGGAATGTTTAATCCAATGTCATAATGACCTAAGAAATAGATAAAGTGAAGCTGGCACTATAATTTTATCTGCCAAAAGCTTGTTGAATATCTAAGAAAACTGCTAAACAGTACTGTTTCTATTCTAGGCATTTAAATATGATCCTAACGATTCTGTGACATTATTTCGGCGTTCCTTGAAGGGATATTATAATTGAAAATAATCATCGAAGGAATATTAATCCAAATATTTTGGATAATATTGTCAGCAATCTTATTGGTCTGTAAGAGATATGTTGTTCTCGGGATTGTTATTGTGGCTTCGCCTAAAACCACGGTTATGTGTTAGTGCTGAAAATGTTAGACATTTCTTTGGCTTGATTGCCCATGCAATAATATTATCTGGCCCAAGCTATTTAAAATTTTTCAACCGGGACACTTCTGCCAGTTTGACGTAAGATATTGGTTTATCTATAATACTTAAGATGGACAGTTGAGAATATACTAAACATCCTGATGCTGATAGTCACAATTATGACGTAAGTCTTAAAAGTTTTCTTAAAGTGGTTACCAATTGCGTCGACCTTTCCTTTGTTAGATCTACACCTTGAGTTGTCTACAGTGGTGGATTTACACTAGGGGCACTCGGGGCTAGTGCCCAGGGCGGAAAATTTTCTAGGGTGGCGAAATTTGGAAAGTAGAAAAAAAAGTGAGCCTTCGGTCGACAGCTGGCAGATGTGAAATATCGACATTATTTTATAAAAGTAATAAGAGAGAACGTATATTTATAGAGAAGTCTCACGATGTCGAAAATTTAGGGATATTTCAATTTTGGGATATTTACTGTTTTGGATGAGCATGTTTCACCACAGAAAATTATTAGCGTGTTTCACCACTTAACATCAGGGGCAGGAAAATAACAGAACTGAGCATTTTCAGTGTTAAATGAGAAAAAATATGCTATTTCCGATGTTAAGGAATGTACGTTTACAGATTTGCATATTTACAATGCGCCAAAGACTCTGCATATAATTTATATCCATATGTACATATGTATGCATGTATATTTTCTACATACATATGCATTTTTTAACAAAGCACACAAGCATGTATGTACAAATTGAACTATTTCATGATGAATTCCTTAAAACCTTTTGAAACATGTATGTAATAATGTCATGCTTATGTTGTTACCAAATATTTCATTAATGTAGTATTTATATACATACATACATATTTATTTGCAGACCTTTAAAAGATTTGATAATATGTTCAAAGGCCAAGCGGTCGCACATATTCACGTATGTATGTAATTATGTGAGCATGTAAACAAATTCGCAAGAACCATACGCATAATGTTTGTAAATTTGTTTACTCACAACTTTGTATGTAAATGTGTACATTTATTGCCTCATGCGAGGTTGCGGACAACCAATGGCCGCAGCTAACATTTTGTCGAAAAGTCAATGTGTCGAAAGATTGACGCGACGACAAAGCGTCAGAGCATTGTGTTGTTGGTAGAAAATCCAAACTGTGCCGAAAACACAAACGAACGATCGCCAATTGCCACTGCTTCACTTGCCGCTGTAACAGCTTCTCCGACAAACCGGCGTAAATATGTATGTTTACGTATGAGCTTGCATACATATCGACACAGATTTTTGCAAGCCGCTTAAAAATATACATATACTTATGCTACATATAGACGCGTGGCAGACGGCCTGTATCGCCACGGCCACAATCATGTTTACCCGCGCCTATAGATGTTTCACATCAATTTTCAAAAGTTGTCAACAGCAAGTTTTTATTCTTTTAAATAACCATTTATTATTCAAGAGATAATTCAAGAAATATACTTTAGAATCTAATCAACTTGCCACTGTGCAATACCGCCAACTAAAAATTTATCTAGGCTCTATCGGTACAGTCATTTTTACATTTGACGTTTACATGAATCTAACCTGCAAAAAATTCCACTGATTTTGAGCATAAAAATACAAATATACAATGTCAATCATGGCTGCTGGACGCAAAAAATTGAGTGGATCTGAGTATCGAAAGCGCGCTTTGGACAAAAGTAAAAAAGAAGTTTTGAGTAAAACTACAAAGCTAGATGATTTTTTCACGAAAAAAGAACGTGTTGTACAAAAGTCAAAATCTAGTAGTCGAAATTGTACGAATTTAGATTATGAAGGTTTGTCGCGACAATCTTTTTAAGTTCCATATTTTTCCAAGTATAAAAATGACTTTTTTACAATTTACAATTTCATATTGGAAAAAGAATTGCGTTAAAATCTTTATCTACAACCGTTATGAAGCTGTTCATGTACTTAATCAACATTTCGACGAAATAATCAAGACTTGGATTATTATTGAAGGAAATATGGAAGAAAATACAATTACAAGACAAGAAGATAAAGGTTTACGAATTCAATTGAAGCGACTTGAAACAGCATTTATGCAGATACTTTGGCATTTTTTACTCCCTCGATTCAATGCTGTTAGTCAAAGATTGCAGAAACTTGATTGTAGCATTGCTGTTGCTGATACGAGAAATGAGTTCGAAATCTATGAAAAAACTGCTTTAAATATTTCAGAGATAAAAGAATATAAAACAGTTTTTAGAAAAAGAAAAAAAAATTACATGCTGATTAAACGCGGGATGGAGGTGTACAACTATCAGGTCGAGACCACTTTAGAGTCAACACTTTTAATGTACTTGACAATCTAGATGATAGATTCATATGAAAAGATTCATGAAAATTTCTCAGTTGTTATTGAATTTGGCAACTTGGATAATAGAGAGATTCGTAACCGAACTAAACGTTTACAAAATGTTTATTCTTCAGATCTTGAGTCCTCAATGGAGGACTCATTTGTGCACTTCCATGCTTATTGCACTGAAAAAAAGATGGAACAAAATTCATCTTCCGATATTCTGAAACTTTTGCGTGCAAACGACTTTTATACAGAGTTTCCGAAGGTGGAAATTACATATCAAATATTTATTACTTTAGCTGCAACAAACTGTAGCGCAGAACGATCGTTTTCTTGTTTGAAAAAAGTTAAAAACTACTTAAATTCTACAATGAGTGCAAATAGACTCAATAGCTTAGCTATTCTATGCATTGAATCAGATGTAGTTCAATGTTTAGATTGTGAAGATTTAATCGACCAATTTGCAATTCAAAAAGTCAGGCGTGTTTGTCCAAAAAGTCTTGCGGTATTTTTATTGAATCAATTCGTGTGGCACCCATACATCGAGATTCTTAGTGGCTCCAAGCTTCTTCAAATGGTTTATAACGGTTTGATGACTACTATGCTGGTTTCTTTCGACCAATTCAGCGATTTTATCGCAATTTTCGTCAACAGGCCTTCCGGAGCGAGGCGCATCTTCGACCACCTCTACACCAGAACGAAAACGTTGAAACCATCGCTGTGCGGTGGAAATGGAAACTGTATCGTGTCCATAAACTGCATAATATTTATTGACGGCTTGATATGCATTTTTGCCTTTATCGTAGTAGTACTGTAAAATATGCCGTATTTTCTCTTTATTTTGCTCCATGTTTGCGACGCTATAACTCACGAACGACTAAAAAGAATCGACAATCAATCATACACGAGTTATCCTTCCAAAAAGGTATTCGATGCGACGAATAAAACTAGAACTACGCGCTTTTAGCGCCAACTAGCGGAAATACCGCAAGACTTTTTTGACAACATAATATTTGGTATCTCTATATATATATTACACTCATTTTTTGAAATTTTGCTATAGATTCTTCTTTCAGCTCTGCCAACTTAAATTTTATTAATTGATTGATTTACTTAGCCTAATTTAACAACTGCATTTCTGCTATACTATACAATCAAATACTTCGAATTCGTTTTTTATTTTTTACCATTTGCACAACTTCACCTGAGGATTAATTGAGAAAATAAGCTAACGTGTGGTTATTCGGAATTCAACTCGTCACGATGCTGACCATTCATATATATATAACTCTATATCTATATCGATTATTTTTAAGTGATACAATCGCTATTAGATGAACAAAAGTATTATACTCTATAGCAACATATTGCAAGAGTATAAGAATTATGGTATATAATAAGCGTTATATTAGAATGAATATTGGAGCTTTTAACATTGTTTGACGTGGATGTAGAAATTGAGTAATTCTATTGATACAACTAAAGATTTAGCATAAACATAATTAACCCCACTTTTTACACTAGTTAATTTTTCCTGATCTGAGTCAGCGCAAAAGGCAGAGGCTTCCATTGAATTATTACCTGAGTCAGCACTTTCACAGTTAGACGTATCAACTCTTCGCCCTAAACGATCACTTGGAGAAAAATTTAAAACTTGCAAACCAAGAAACAGTCTAAGCAAAATCGCTCATATACAAATACTAAAGAGCTTCTTATTATGAAATGCGCCTGACCAACAAAAGCTAGAAAGACAAACGTTGGCCTAGGATCTCGAAATAGGAAATCTTTAATTAGAGTAAAAAGATATTTAAATATATAGTAAACACATTAAAGAAAAATAGCTTCAATATAAGCATAAAAAAGACCAATAAATAGTAAATACAAATATATTATCAATAAAAAGGTTAAAACAAAGGTGCATTATTCTGAATCGTAAGGTTATCCAGCACTTCTTTTTCCTTTCTAAACTGAAGCATTCAAGGATATTCCCCTAATTCCCCAAAGTCCGTGTCATCAAGTAAAATACGAGTCTTATGGAGAATACAATAAACTATAATCCATTTATTAGAAAATTTCAGTCTTTCTTTGTTGCGGATAGCCATTCTCAATTCCTTTAGGTTACAGAAACCGCCTTTTAATACACCAATGCTCCTCCAACACTACTTACTGTGCTGTAAATTAAGCTGTTTCGTTTTTTCTGATTCAAGTTATTGAGCATTACCATACTATACTTCTTTACGGAGTTATTATAATATTAAGTGGATATGCAGAATTACAAGCCAGCCTTTTCTGTCCCGAAAAACAATTACAGTGGTTTTTAAAAATGAACAATTTGTTAATATTTTTGAATCGTGAGTTGTACCAATAACCACATCGCGAATCTTTATCTGGTAGCCGCATACTACTTATTATTTAAGAGAATATTTTTATATGACATCCAATGCAAAATGACAGTTCACTGAAAGTTTTTCGCATTATTTCAAAGCGTTCTGCTTAATCTGGTCAATACATACTTATATTGATGCAATAGCTTTAAGAAACAACTAAAAATCGTACTTGTTATTTTGGAAATGTCATTGTTACATCAGTGAAAGAAGCAAAGTTGTGCTTCTTCTGTTAAACTTTTATGCTTTAAAATTTCAAAACAATTCATTTTGACTAATTGATTAATAGAAGAGTACATACTCGTATGTACGTATTACTGAGAACTGCTTAAGCCAATACGTTTTTAAGATGTGTCGAATTTAGGTATTATACAAAGAATTATGCACCAATAAAGCTCAAGGTAACTAATGAAATACAAATTACCTTAATACTAATTAAGTGTGTTTAGAAGTAATTGTTTGGATAAATACTCGCTTTAATATATGTTTTAATAATTAAAAGTTTGCCTATTTATGGGGAATGTTTGATATAATTGGCAACTAAATAAATATACATACCTTTACTGGTTTGCTTCCGGTATAGTTGTTAGAGTTAACCGTGGTCCCTTTTGGAATAAAAACTTTGGCAGGAGTATACAAGCTTTCGGTTCGTTTAGGAGTAATTGCGGACGGAATAATATCTTGACCTAATGTTCGCTGATACAAAAGAACATCTTCGAAAGGTTGATTTATTGACGATCTTTTTTCTACCACATTTAGCATTTGATTTGACATATTAGTCATTACTTTATTGGTAACAGATTTCGATACATTATCTTGATTATGAGAGCCCTCTCGTTGTCTAATTTCCTTATTAGGCGATGACATATTTCGTGATTGTAAAGGCATTGATTGGTCAATCGAAGGTTGGCGTGAGCTAATGTGGCTAGTTGCCCGAGCATATCGATCGGTGGATGAGTCTCGACTAGGAGGCTTCTTATAGTGGTCAAAGTAATCAATAGATAACTGTTGACCAGTTTCACAGAGTGGAGGTGGCCTTGTTGTTTTTTTTGGTTCTCTTAATATTTCTGTTTCTTGTGGTGACGTTCGATAAAATTGGGAAGATTGATTAGACAATGGCTGCGTGAATGTTTGTGTAGAGTTTTGCTGATGAGATTTTAGTTGTTCACTATAATTTGCTGTTGAGTTATTTGGCAATAAGTTAGTTCTGCGCTCAGAGTTATTGTATATATAGCCATCCAATTGATCTGAATTAGCGTTCAAAATATAACTGTTGACAGAAGTATTGGTTTGATTTTGTCCAACTGCGATGTAATTTTTTCCCAATCTGTGGCTATATGGTGAATTGCTATTTTCTTCATTCAAATTTTGAACTTGCCTCTCATTGTTTCTAATAAAATCACGTTGAATATTTTCTTGATACTGCATCGATTGTTCTTCATTGCCTTTGATTTGTGAAGGATATATATGAGCAAAAGAACTGTTACCGAATTGACTTGGTTGATTAACTAAATGGGCAAAATCTGTTTGTGGCGTTACATGTAGTTTTTGTGGGGGTACAGATTTAGACAAAATATCTGATTGCTGTCGGAGAGACACATTGAGATCGGGTTCATTCAATTCTTTCAGTAAGAATCCTCTTTTATTTGGTGATCTACTATTTTCATTATAAGGTAGTGAAGAACAGTTTCCCTTCAAATGGCCTAATTTAAAATGATTTCGAGAAAAAAGTTTTTGAAATCTGTCTAAAACTGATGGCTTAAAATCAGGAGCAAATTCACGTGCCATACTAACGGCAATTTCACAATCAACGCGGGCTTTATCAGCTGCAATGTCGGCATTTTGCGCTCTGTCAGATGCAGTTGAAGTACGTGAAATGGCTATGTCAGACCTTTGCATTGCCATTTTTAACGACCTTTGTGCCGAATTTACAGCTATGTTGATGCGATCTCGGAACTTACGTGATCGCGCAAGAAACAAATGCTTCTTCTTTTGGCTTGTCATTAAAATATTATTTTTATATTTGCCTTCTTCAAATGAACCGTCTCGGAATGTAGTTACACCGTAGCCATGTTTCTTGTTATTGTACCACTCTCCTTCGTATCTATTATTAATAAAAAAATTATAACTATAGTATCTTTACTGTACATATATTCTGTTTAATAAATTTTTGAAAAATGAACTTAATTTAGAAGATATACATATAGATTATAGTACTTGAAGTTTTGTAGCGAATTAGATATTTGAATTTAAGGAAGTTCCATGTAAGTTGTCTTATTCTCTCCCGATTCTTGATGGTACTGAGACTTCTGCAAACTTAATATTATAATGTTCTCTTATATCGAGCTTTAAACTTAGCACACAATTTCTATAGTCTCGTAAATAATAATTATCACATTGCAAACATAAAATATGCAACTTGAGCTATATACTTTAACAAGACTGACTTTTAGCCATAAACGCAGAATTACATTAAAATCCACTTGATTAACTCAAATGATATATTAGATAGCAATTTGTACGAAAATTTTGTTTACAAACAATGTTTTTTTTTCACCAACCAGCTGTGAATTAATGGTCTTTGCAAGGGTTGCATAGAAACTACAAAAAATACGTTCATTGCTGATGGTAAATATTTGCAATTGCATAACTTTGCAAACTCTGATTCAAAAGATTCTGAACTGCCCTATAGTACATCTAATATTGTATTATAAATTCACTTAATTTCCCTAAGATTGAGATATTGACGGATATATGCGGTATAATGAGTATTCCAAGCTAAGTTTACTATTAATCCGATTTACCAATATTATCAATTTTTGGTAACACAATATACAATTACTAGGAAAAAATGCACGCAAACTTTCAATAGGATACCTCACTAATATGTGGCTTAAGGTATAAAGTCGAACGGATTTTTTTTGAATTTTTTATTAAGTATTATTAGAAAGAGATGCTCTCATTATATTAACTCACAAATTGTCTGATATCTACGATATAGTCAATCTGAATTTCGAAATGTTTCATATGTATGGGGTATAGAGAAAGTGTTGACCCGATGTTACCCTTATTGGCTTAAGGGTAAGTTTTTATATCGCTAATACACTCTTTCTTAAAAGTTTTATTCCTATAGTTTATTTGGTACTTGATTTTTACACAGATTGAGATGGAATTTAAAATTATGATTTAAGGAAATTAGGCGTTGTGTTTGGCCGATTTCACTCATTATTATATTACGTATACGCACCGAAATTGTGTATAATTTTTAATTTCCCTATCATGTTTAGTTAGCGAGTTGTTGCACTTTTAGTAGTCAACAAAAGCTCATCTCATTTCACATATTTTCGAAAATATTGGGTTGTCAAAAAAGTTTTGCGATATTTTCATTGAATCAATTCGTGTAACAAACATACATCGAGCTTCTTAGTGACTCCAAGCTTCTTCAAATTGTTTATAACGGTTTAATGACTACTATGCCGGTCTTTTTCGACCAATTCAGCGATTTTATCGCAATTTTCGACGACAGGCCTTCCGGAGCGTGGCGCATCTTCGACCACCTCTACATCAGAACGAAAACGTTGAAACAATCGTTGTGCGGTGGAAATGGAAACTGTATCGGGTCCATAAATTGCACAAGTTTGGCGGCTTGAGATGCATTTTTGCTTTTATCGTAGTAGTACTGTAAAATATTCCGTATTTTCTTTTTATTTTGCTCCATGTTTGCGACGCTATAACTCACGAACGACTTAAAAGAAACGACAATCAATCAAACACGTGTTAGCGCGTAAAATGGGTTTTCCAAAAAGGTATAGCATGACTCGATGCGACGAATAAAACTAGAACTACGCGCTTTCAGCGCCAACTAGCGAAAATACCGCAAGACTTTTTTGACAACCTAATATTTGTCCTTCGCAAATTTTGTTGATATAATGATACGAGAGAGAGTCAGCGAGCAATTTAATTCAGGTGGACCTAATACAAATGTAACAAATCCTGCGCCTGTAATTGAATTTGCAAACAAAGTCGATAATAGAAAATATGATTAGAACTAGAAATAAGGAAAAAATGGCAAAACATAAACTAAATATGGTATGAAATGTACATATTTATATAGTGGTCTATATCCACATTTATGATTAAGACTACAAGGTGAATAGGATTCCTGGTGAGCAATAGCTTGATAAAATTTTAGATATCGCGACGGTGTTTGCTATATGTTTTCTTTGGCACTCAAGTGAGATTTGAGTTACATATGGATGGAATTGGATCCTTGCCACGGCCATATATTGGTGCTCTAACTAATCTGTTTGTTTTAATAAACAAATTAAAACGAGAAACTGTAATACGGTGCCGAAAATCTCAAAAGTTAGAACTTCTGGGGGTTGCAAAAGGACGTATAAATTTAATGTAGAACTCTCGCTAATCATGCGGGACCAAGAAGGAATTCTTTTCATGCTACCTTTTACCTGTATACACAGCATTAAAATGTGAGAAACTGTATGGTAACCATTTAAAATGCGATAAATCGCTAATTAAATACTACATACATATAATGATATTCGTTATTACTTGTATATTGAATTTCACGCTGCTCCAAAGAATTCCTGACCTTATTTTAATAATGGTATAAGTGTATATGAAAGGAATTATCACGATATAAACCTCCTTCCCAATTGGGTTAGTTTTAATATAAATATTCCGGTCTTTAAGTAAAATGTAGCCATGAAACTACAATAAATAAATGTATCAGCTATAAAACAATTCATTGAAGGTTTCGTCAAATAAAGACTGTTGAATTCTTACGTTACATATTTTATAACAGTAACAGTGAAAGATGCTACTCCCTCCTCAGTTGCCGTCCTTAGCGAGCAAAATGTGTCAAAAGTTGAGCCATCTTCGTTTGTTTTTATTTGAACAATGTTGCCATAGCTCAATACTATGTATAGTTTTTTGCACATCTAAGTTTTCAATTAAATTTTTTCTTAACACAAAATATCAAAAATGAAAACAAACTATTAAAAATAGTATATATATTTACAAATAATAGTATTTGACTTTGATTTTGAGTTAGTTTAAGAAAATTTCAAATATATTGACATTTTTTATAATTACAACAGTATATCGCGACTGGCAACCCTGCGTTGTGAGAGAGCAATCAGCTGACAAGTTTGTACGGCAAAAATCCAAATACCGTGGAAATCAACGGAATCCTACGGTAAAGCGGAAGGTAAAAGCGGTCTTACTTGTGCCCCAAAAGATAGGTCGCATCAGCTGATTCGGGCAACGAGTTTGCGGAATTCGCTGTTTGCGCTCTTAATGTCAATTTTTAATAGCACCAGAGAGTTTTTACCTAATTCAGGGTTTATGTATCCCTTAATTCCAAAAAGGACAAAATACTTGTTTTGAAATCTTGAATCGTTAAATTGCCACTAGATTAACACAAGAGGTATAAAGTTAGGACTAGCCAAAGTTCTACCGAATATAATCTCATAGATTGAGTTTTGTACAGTACACAGCCTTTAAGCAAAAACAATTTCTTAAATTCAGAGCTTCTATTAAAAATGTCGTTCGTTTAATTAGTCAAGGACAATAAAGTCCGAAACAAATGGCTAAATTTTCAAACAAACAAAAATAAATAATAATAACCATAAAGTTATCCTAAATAAACAACACAGAAAAACTCAGTTTCGAAGCACCTAAGACATCCATATTAGCGGTTTTCAAAATTATTTATTAATACCTTTGAGATAGGCATTTCCGTATAATTAGTACGATTACACTCGTTCAGAGAGATTAAAACGATATCAATATACTAGAACTAAATATGATATTGGAAAACAATAACAAAAAACAATTTTCAGCTTTTTGATTTATACTTCATATATTCCTCCATTTTCTTTGCAAATCAATAAACTTTTATTATACATACATTTGCGTGATTATGTAATTACCATGTACAGTTTGTTTTGATTTAGTGGAATAATGGATATAAAAAACTTGAATATTGGAAGAAACACGTAACATCATTCAAAATATGTGCACTTCCTCATTGCTTTTTTTTAAAAATCTTTTCTTCAACTTCTAAAATTATCTGCAAATAGCGCATATTTCCAAACACACAGTGAATGCGAATTACATATGTGAACTTTTTTTCGGTGCATTTTCAGCAAATTAAGTATTGAGACTGATTCCATAAAAACCGTATGTTTGAAAATTATTCTACAACTCTGTCATCCCCTTCAAAGCAGTCCCCTTGGGCAGCTATACAGCGATTCCAGCGCATTTTCCATGCTTCGTAACATTTCTGGAACGCTTCGACTGGAATATCCTCGAGTACCCTCGTCACGGCCGCCTGGATGTCCGTTCTCGACTCAAAATAGGTTCCTTTGACCACCGATTTTGTTTTCTTCTTCTTCTGAATTGGCGTTGGCACCGCTTGCGCGCTTATAGCCCAGTTTCTTCTTTTCGCTACGTGGCGCCCAAGCGAAGCCAGGTCCTTCTTCACTTGGTCCTTCCAACGGAGTGGAGGTCTTCATCTTCCTCTGCTTCCCCTGGCGGGTACAGCGTCGAATACTTTCAGAGCTGGAGTATTTTCATCCATCCGGGCAACATAACCTAGCCAGCGTAGCCGCTGTCTTTTAATTCGCTGAACTATGTCAATGTCGTCGTACATCTCGTACAGCTAATCGTTCCATCGAATGCGATATTCGTCGTGGCCAATGCGCAAAGGACCGTAAGTCTTTCACAGAACCTTTCTCTCGAAAACTCTTAAGGTCGACTCATCGGTTGTTGTCATCATCCGATCTTTTTTTAGGAAACCAAAAAAAGTCACAGGGCGACCTGTCGGATGAATAAGGCGGCTGTTGCAACACGGCGATCCCTTTAGAGGCCAAATACTGGGACACGCTGAGGGCGGTGTGGCACGGCGCTTTGTCGTGATGAAGGATCCAGTTACGAGTGACTCATTTTCGCAATCTTTCGAGTACTTGGTAATATAAGACTTGATTCCCAGTTTTACCCGGTGGAACGAATTCTTTGTGCTGCATAATCTCGTCGGTCCGCACTTCGACTGGTCTCCCATTCCGCGCCTCGTCTTCCACGCTTTCACTCCCTTCCTTAAACTTTTTGTGCCATCGAAACACCTGGCCGCGACTAACAGCACTATCACCGTACGCTATTACAATTTTAGTGTACGTTTCCGAAGCTGTTTCGCCCAATCTAGCGCAAAATTTTATCGCGACGCATTGCTCTTGATTTCGTTTTTCCATTTTCATGACGAGCACTCCAAACACGCGTCTACTCAGCTTGACGCAGCAAGCGAACTAAACAAGGTAGAGCGATGGTACATATATCAATGGAGAGGGGAAGGATGCCGGGAAAAGAAAAAAAGGAATTTCAAGGTCACAGGTTCACCACAAGCGCGGCAATAAAATCAGTCTCATTACTTAATTGTCAAATCTCGTATTTCATACAGATGTCACAATTTATTGTTGTTTTGTTATTGTTGCAAAAACCTATTAGGCACAATTTGCCAATTGGACGGAGTGTTTTTGGAACGTAGGGTGTCAGTCAGCTATACTTGCCTTTTGACTATTTTTATATAAAAGCCAGGCATTTATTCCAACAAATCTGAAATGTCAAAAAAAATAGTTGCAATAATTATCTACACCCAATTTGGTTTTGTTATAAAATTACACAGTTCAAGGCAATTTCTTTCTGTCGATATCAATTTTGACGCCTTTGTGTACCAAGTAGTTCTACTTTTCATGGTAAAAGGCTTCAGTAGTCTTATGACCACAAATTCACTAAAAGGTGTCGCCAAATTTCATGTTTTTCTAGATAAATAAAGCAATTTACGACGAACTATACTTCGTTTCAACGTCAGAAGCCACTCAGAATTTTATTCCAAACTTCTCTGGTTTGTTTGGCATATACTGTGTAAGTCTACACCTGGATTTCATTTGAAACAATTGCTCATCTACTGCAATATTTGCTCCTGGTTTGAAACAGCGTTGGTTTTTGACATTAAATTTTCACGACAGCTTGAAACCTTTTGCTTCGTATGCGATGCACCTGGTGCAGTATTCCAATAAAAACTTTTAATTTAACCTGTGAAATTGTCCATTTCTGTTCTAAAACGGTAGAGGATTCTAATATGCTTAATATATTGTGGTCAATAGTAAAAAGGTACTGCTTGACTTCTCTTTCATAATATTTATTTTAGCATATGCTGTAAGCCCATATAAATCTTCGAATAGTAGTTCAAATAGTTGCACTGGCAAAATTTTCAAATTGTTTATCATCTCCGCTTTCACTATATTCTTCCGTAATCTTCATTGCTTGATTTTTTTCCAGTATTTTTACGAAGATTTTCATCATCACGCCTCTCAATATGGAAGCCTTTATAACAATTATCGCTCGAAAGGATTTGGTTTTCCAAAAATTCGCTTTCACTTTCGTAATTTTCATCTTCAATGTCCGAACATTCCGAAAGTATGTCTCGTATTTTTTGTAAATTCAAAGTAGTTCGTTTTGTCCGTTTTTCCGTTTGTAGTTTCTAAGGGAAATGAAATAAATTTTATCATAAGAAGAATAGTTATTTTCTTCTTTATTCTACCAACTAGTCCATTTTGACTTTCAATATCAAAATAAATATTTATTTACCACTATCCCTCTTTGACGTTGGTCGCCTTGCCGTGGCGAAGGGGCTTAAGTAAGAGTAAAGTGTGCATCCCATAGGAAACGCACTCTAATCTTACGAACTAAGAGGGACACTTCATAATTTCCCACAATAGTGATATGGGTGAATAAACCCTAGGTTTTACGCCCATCTCCCTATTGTGGAATTGTGAGGATACCCGAACCAACACCACCCTAAGCCAAGGTGTCGAGGTACCCGTGCCAAGGGCTGAATGGTCAGCGGGGGGTAATAAATAGCTGATCGCGAACGGTCCCCTCCGATGCCCGGGCGAGGTCGGAGGTATAAATCGCCTTCTCTCCGTATACCGGCTCTGCGGACGAGTGACCAACCCTTTCCGGATTACTCGTGGGACCAAAACATGAACAATAAAACAACAACAACAACAACAACAACCATGACGACGACAACAGCGACGACCACGGACATGAGCTACAGGAATCCTATAACGGAATCCGAAGAGGACGAACTGCTTGCCTCCAGCCAGGAGACAAGTAAGAGTACTACCGGACGTACCAACCAGAGTACACCGGTAGATACAGCAGACAAAGCGTCAATTACACCAACTACCTCCAAGGCTGCTATGAGCACCAACCAAAGTGCACTGGCGGCTAAAGGAGACAGTAAAAAGAAACGCAAAAAATCTCAGAATCAGCTGAGGAAAAACCGGTACCAGAGGGCGGTCTTCATACTAGGGAAGATAGCCAAAGACCAGGCGGCCGGTACCCCAGTTGATGAGGCTGAAACGAAGCGCCTTAAATCTATCGTAGAGGAATATGAAAGCTACCTGAAAAGGAAGCAATCACAACCTCAAGAACAGAGCAAAAAAGAGTGCACTTCTCAGAAGAGAAATCGCTCCACAACAGAAGTACCCGGAGCTCAGCCCAAAAAACCGAGGAGGAGCGAAGGAGAGCACAGCAGCACAACAACGGCAAGGCATTTCAGCGATGTAGCCAGAGATAGCCTGCAGGTGGCCATTATAGACGGGAAATCCTCCTCTCCGAACACTATACAGGAGAGATGGGTGGAGATCGACGTCAGATTGTCGAGTATGGTGCTAAGCTATGTACTCGACAATCCGGCGGGTCCTCACCCGGAGTTTGACTCCTCTGAGACCCTCAGGGGCTACAGGGTCATCAAGTGCGCGGACCAAGCCTCGTTAGATTTCCTGACGGGTAGTGTTGCTAAAATTAGCAACGCCTTTGAAGGCCTCCAATTGAGGCTTTTACCCGCCAGCGATATTCCGAAGAGGCCTCGGGCTCGCATTTGGCTACCCCCACTAGAGAAGCCAGGCGAAAAACTCCTGAGGTGTATTAAGCTGCAAAACAAATCTATACCTAGTATAGATGAGTGGCAGCTTATCAAGGAGGAAAACCCAAATAAATCAAGCAAGCCAATACTAGTGGCCATTTGTGAGGAGTCCATTGAGTCTCTGAAGAAGACTGACAACAAAATCAGCTTCGGAATATGCAAGGCCAGATTAAAAATCTTCCAAGGCGACAAAGCGGCTGACGAAGACGACACGGAAGATGTCGACGACGCCAGCCAGTTGCTAAGGAATGTGGGCATTGAAGAACCCCGGGATGTCCAATAATAACAGCATGAGGTGTGTACAGATTAACCTGCAGCACTCGAAGAGTGCTACAGCAAATCTGACAACCCTCGTGAACGAGGGGGGCATCGACATCAGCCTAATACAGGAGCCCTGGGTCAATGAAGATTCCATAAAAGGGCTAAACAGCAGCAATTATAACCTGTTTTACACGCGGAACAGAGGTAAACCTAGGGCATGCATTCTTATCAATAAAAGTATAAATGCATTTCTTTGTCCTAATTACAGCACAGCAGATATCACAGTGGTGAAGGTGGAACAGAAAGAAAAGCCCTTCTTCTTGGTCTCGGCCTACTTGGCCCATGACGAAGACATACCACCGGCCCCGCTCACCAGGCTAGTAGAGGAGAACAAGAAGGATGATGTCCTAATAGGGTGTGATGCAAATGCAAGGCACACCGTATGGGGTAGCTCCAGCATAAACACCAGAGGTGAGTCACTCTTGCAGTATATTTTGAATAGTAATCTAAGTATTTGCAACAAGGGCGATAAGCCAACTTTTATTTTCCCAAGCTCAGATAGGTTCCCGGGGTGGGAGGAGGTTCTTGACCTCACGCTATCAACAGACACAGACAGTCTCGTTGTGGATAACTGGAGGGTATCCGACGAGCCTTCCATGTCGGATCACTCCTGGATACTCTTCAGCATCCGCGAGAGGTACAGTGCGCCTCTCACATACCGGAACCCTAGAAGAACGGCATGGGGAAAATTTACCAGTTTAGCAACAAAATGCCTCGAAAAGGGAGGCAATGAGAGTATCAGAAATTCAGAGGAACTAGATTCAGAAGTTGAGAAGTTGGAAAAAATCCTAATCACAACTTTTAATAAATCTACTCCGCTAACAGTTTTGAAAAAGAGAAAGTCTCTTCCTTGGTGGAACAGTGAACTCAAGAAGTTGAGAACACAACTAAGGAAAGCTTTCAATGAAAGTTTTAGAACCAAAATCTGGCAGCCATATATAGACCTTATGAAGGAATACAAAAAAGCAGTCAGGAAAGCTAAAAATGACTCATGGCGAACTTTCTGCACATCGATTGAAAGTTGCAGAGAAGCCGCTAGGCTGAGTAAAATGCTATCCAAAGACCATACTAATACTGCCTACATTAGGGCGGAGGGTAGTGATTGGACCTCCTCGGCAAAAGAGTCTCTGGAGGTACTAATCACAACACACTTCCCCGGGAGTCAGCAAGCACCTTAAACGAGGGTTCAACCGGAACCACCGGTGAAAGCAGCTGACTATCGAAGCCAAATAATAGACAAAAGGAAAATCAAATATGCCATAAATAGTTTTGCACCATTTAAAGCGGCAGGTCCTGACGGGATTATGCCCATAATGCTGCAGAAACTGGTAGAACCCATGGTTCTGAGGCTTGAAAATATTTACAAAGCAAGCATTCAACTATCTTACATCCCAAGAAGTTGGAAAAGGAGCAAAGTTGTGTTCCTTCCGAAACCAGGCAGAAGAACACACGAGAATGCCAAGGATTTTAGACCTATTAGCCTTACCTCATTTATGCTGAAGGTACTAGAAAGGCTAATAGATATACACGTAAGAACAATAATGGCGGAGAAGTTATCGAAGTCCCAACATGCGCACATAAAGGGCCGATCAACCGAAACCGCCCTTCACGAGGTGATAAGTGTAATTGAAAAATCACTACACCACAAACAATACACCATGGCTGCCTTTCTAGAAATAGAGGGCGCCTTCAATAACATAAAAGTAAATTCGATAATTAATTCTCTGGCGCATGGGGGCATAGATAACACTGTGTGCAGATGGATACTATCGATGCTTGAGAATAGGAAGATTATAGCTTCAAACGGCGCTGCAACACAAACAAGTTATGTGAGTAGAGGGACGCCTCAAGGGGGGGACCTCTCTCCGCTTCTATGGGTTGTAGCGCTGAACGAAATACTCCTCCAATTAAACGGTGGAGGAGTGAAAGCAGTAGCATATGCAGACGATATAGTGTTGTTGGTATCAGGAATGTTTCCTTCTACAGTCAGCGAGATTATGGAAAGAGCACTTCGTAGGTTAAACCTATGGGCTAAAAGCAATGGTCTAGGAGTTAACCCAAATAAAACAGAACTGATGCTATTCACTAGCAGAACCAAAATACCTCAGTTTCAACTTCCGGTACTAAACGGCACAACACTAACTCTATCCCCAACAGCTAAGTATTTGGGGGTGGAGATTGACGCCAAACTGTCCTGGAAAATAAATATAGAAAAAAGAATAAACAAAGCTTACATGGCCTACTATACTTGTAAGAAAATCGTCAACAGGAATTGGGGCCTCAAACCAAGTATAATCATGTGGATGTACACGGCGGTCATAAGACCCATACTCACATATGAAGCTCTGGTATGGTGGCCAGCGCTAAATAAACAGTACAACATTAGAAAATTAAATGGAATACAAAGAGCAGCATGTGCGGGTGTTACGGGCGCAATCAGGTCATGTCCGACTGATGCGCTCAATGTGATCCTGCATCAACTACCAATGGACACTTTTATTCAAAAAACAGCAGCTATTGCGGCGATAAGAATAAAAGAATTGGGAGGTTGGAATCAGCAGAACTACGGACATAGTGTAATCCTGAATAAGCTCACTATTAATAAATCAGACTACATTCTCCCAAAGCTGGATTTCAATAGACACTTCCAGGTGAGGATACCATCTAGACGAGAATGGAGAAGAGGCTCAGTTGCAGAGGAGGGTACCACCTCAGTCTATACCGACGGGTCCAAAATAGACTGCGGAGTGGACACGGGGGTATTCTCCGCTGATCTGGGCATATCTCTCTCTATACGTCTACCGAACTCGGCTAGCATCTTCCAAGCAGAAGTACTAGGCATAGAAAAAGCCTGCGAAGTTCTATTAGAAAATCACGGGAATATACATAATGCAACTATATTTACGGATAGCCAGGCGGCCCTCCTGGCATTGTCTTCACCCATGACAAATTCCAGTATAGTTCACAACTGCAAGAGAGCACTAAGCACAATAAACACAATAAAAGACAAGCTCCAGCTAAACTTGATCTGGGTTCCCGGCCACAGGAACATTTTCGGTAACGAAAAAGCAGATGAGTTGGCAAAGGCAGGAGCTTTCCTCAATGAATCCGAGGCGGAGCTCATACCGAGCCCGCTAGGATCGATCAAAAGAGAGATCAATAAACAATTTCAACAAATTGCAAACAACAGGTGGAAAAACAGTACAAAATGCGTCATAACTAAACAATTATGGCTAACATACGACGGGAAAAGAACCAACGACCTATTAAATAGGTCAAGAAAAAGTATTTACAGAATAACAGCTACTACAACAGGGCACTGGCCATTTGGGGTACATGCGTCCAAAATGGGTATGCCCTACAACGACATCTGCCGAAGCTGCGGAGTAGCAGGGAACAAGGAAACAATCCTCCACTTTCTCTGCGAATGCCCGGCTCTGGCACAGATACGACACAAAACACTCGGAATCCACCAAGCACCAAACCTTGAATGGATTTCCACCAAAAGCATATCGGACATAAGTAGTTTCATCGAAACCTCAAAATGGTTTGAGAGAGAGGGTGGAACGTAACAGCAGATACAGGAGGTTCTACGAATAGTGTATCAAAATGGCACATCAGTGCTAATTGAGCCCGATAGGGCTGCACTCCTACCTACCTACCTACCACTATAAATAAATATCACTCTGAACCGAATTTGTGTAATTTTTCTATTGATTTCAACGCAAAACGAGACTTCAACTGAAATAGACTGAATACTAAATAATATACCGAAAGAAAAATATAACAATGGTATAGAAAAAGGCACCAGTCAAATAAACTAGCACCGGTACAAGTACCGTTGGACCGATGGAGTTGGATTTGTGGAATCAAGCTCGAAATAAGTTATCAAATTATTTGCATTTATTTGTCGTTATAAAAGTCATATAATAGTTTCTGAAAAAACTTTCAGATAAAGTCAATATTTAAAGAAATATTTTGACTGTAACTGCGCCATTCACCTAGTGTTAAAGAATAAGACGCTTATAAGTTCTCAATATATACCTACATTAAGTAGACCATAATGAAACTTATGGTTTTTTCTTAGATACCATGTAAATATCGTCCGAATTGACGAAAGAAACATTCTGGCGAAGTTTGAGCTCCTAATGTTAATATTACTATTAACAGATGACGATGAGATTTCTCACACAAAAGCACAGGAATATCTTTTTACTTTATTTGGATTTGCATTTGATGAAATTATTGCATTGTGAAATGAATAAATTGTGATATTTAAATTCCTTAAAAAAATACTTTTTTTCACTACACAATAATTTTTTAAATTCATTAAACACCCAAACAAAATAAGAAAATATTCATGTGTTATTTATATTGGAAATCGACAATAATAATACGCCACTAATAACATTGATATTAAGATTTATCTCAAACGTTGTTTTGCACTTTCGGATATTATTTTCACGGTATCCAAAAAAATTTAGCGTACTTTGGCCGACTCTAATGTACAACTTGTATGGCAGATTATTAAGAATTAGTATTAATATTTACTTTTTTCTAACATACTATATTGGTATAAGTATAAAGAGTATTAGAGGAGGAAAATTTATGGAATCAGCCTTGTCGTAAAATTCGGGTGAATAAATAATTTCCAATATTTCTATTCTCACGAAAAACAAAAATTCGTTTCGCGAAATTCGTATGAAATGTTCGAATTAAATAGCCTATTAATTGTTTTCTTTTTTAAATATTTTCCTTTACCAGGTTTTTCTACCTTACTGCTGACCAAAAGCATCAATCATATCAAATACCTTTATACTAATCTGTTCATAAAATTCGCTCTAATGAATCAAGAATGTGAAAAAAAAATGTGTATAGAGTATAGTATGGTTATGTAGTGGTGTATTCTGCCATACGCACTTCTTCTTCCTTCCTGGCGTAGACACCGCTTACGCGATTATAGCCGAGTCAACAACAGCGCGCCAGTCGTTTCTTCTCTTCGCTACGTGGCGCCAATTGGATATTCCAAGCGAGGCCAGGTCCTTCTGCCATACACACACTGTTTATTAAATTTGTTTACAGTATTTTGATCTTAATGCTCTAAGTGCTCTGAGTGTGGCTGTGGCAAAACTGCTTTGTTTGCAGTTTTGGTAGCAAAATTTGTTTACAGCATTTTGATCTTAAGGTTCAAGTGCTCTGAGTGCGGCTATGGTAAAACAACACTCACAACAACATTTCAACAGAAATAATTTAGATAGCTATGGCAAAACTGCTTTGTTTGCAGTTTTGGTTTATATTTCAACAGAAAGAATTTAAGTTCATTCTAGTAGATAATAAAATGAAAATTCAGCCTTAAGTCACCATCTAACAATTAAAGACGCAGTGAAATCTTAAACAATTTTCAGTTTTTATTTTTATTTTTATGGCATAGGGTCATAATTACGTAAGTGGCGCAGTCGGTCATGATAACTTTAATGTTATCAGAAACAAAAAAACCACGCTTATAGACGCTCACGCGACGGTTAATATCGTGTCAAGTTCTAACAAAATCTTCGACAATAGTGTGACACCGTATAACGCAAAGTCTATTACGACATATGTAGATAAAACCTGAATAAAAATCAGGAAGACGCTACAGAATTTGGAAGAGGACGTAAATCCAAAAGGTTACCTCAATAAAACTGCGAAAGTGCTGCAGTGCAACAAAGGAAAACAAATTTAGAAATAAATAAAATTAAGAAATCAATAATTAAGAATTTGAAACCACATCCTTCTGGAGGAACTTCGCAGGACCCCATACAAAGGCGATGTACGAGCATTTTTGAAGGAAACAAAGAACCGCAGGCAAATACTAAACAGTAAGCTTCAATTAGAACAAAATTTTGAAGAAAAAATATTATACGTTAGATTAATTAAATCAAGCACATGATTTCTAATTGATAAGTTGCACCCGCACATTTATTTAAAAATTAGCAACCATAACATACCAGATTTGCTTATAAATTTCTTACAGGAAAAAGGCATTTATGAACAGCCTAATTATTCAAATACAAATTTTCAGAAACAAAACTCTTCTGATAAGCCGAAAAAATTTCAAAACCATAACGCCAATCAGATCAACTATAACATCCAAAATTATCCAACACCTTTCCAACCAATTTATCATTCACCAATATTATACCCTACTTTGCGAAGGCCACAACCCCAATACCCAACAACCCTAAACCAAATTTCCAACCTCATCCAAATTATTATCCTCAAACAAGCCAACAACCACCAAACACACCTCGAACTAACCCAATCAACAATCGACAAGCTATATTTGACCAGAACCGTTTTGGACAACAGCACCAATACCAAAATCAACATCCATCATATTCAAATTCTGTTGTACCCAATCAACCTACTAAGCGAGTGAGACCATCCAATAGCGATCAGAGTAGGATGGGTATTGAAGAGTTAAGACATCAGGAGGAAACTGCTTATCAGCGACAAATATCACTTTACTATCCGACTTATGACTATTCGAGTTATTATCCGGAACACCGTGACCAAACAGACAACAGCAACCAGAATTTACCACAATTCCAACAGACCGATATAAACGAGACAAATGAGGAAACAGAAAATTTTCAACATGATATCCCACAACATATTCAATTCACCAGTTCAGAATACAACATGTCTGATTCACACCAGCAATGGACCACTTATCTTAAATTAAAGCATAACTGTACCATCAAAATTTTTGCTCCCAACCCTAGAGGAATTTTTACTGCTGACTGAGAAATACGATCCTTTTCTGGGAAGAAAAGAGGCCGTGATAAATTGTCATAAGCTAGAGGTGACTCTTTACAATAACAAATATCCATTGATAAACCATAACACAATACCGGAACAAAACTTCCAACACACACCTAACAATATACTAAACTAGCAGGACAATAATACGCCAACTCCAAATTTCTTTGGGCATGATGAACAATTCACAAAACCGAGCCCATTCAGACTGGAACATCTTAATTTCGAGGTAAAACAAAAACTGTGCTCTTTTCTGCAGAGGTACCACCATATACAATATCATGAAGGCGACAAGTTGACATTTACCAATCAAACCAAGCATACTATCAATACCAAACACAATTTAAACATTTATTCTAAATTATACAGTTATCCTCAAGCCTACGAACAAGAAGTTGGGAGTAAGGTAAAGGACATGTTGAATCAGGGCATAACACGCACAAGTAACTCGCCCTATAGTAGCCCCATCTGGGTAGTCCATCAGGCAAACAATAATATAAAATTGTAATAGACTACTGAAAATTAAACGAAGTATCCATCCATCCAATCCCAAACATGGAGGAAATCTTGGGAAAGTTGGGTAGATGCAATTATTTTACCACTATCATTTTGGCCAAGGGTTCCCACCAAATTCAGATGGAATCTTTTTCAAAAACAGCCTCTTCCACTAAACACGGCCATTACGAGTATTTACGTATGCCATTTGCGCCATCCAATTTTCAACGTTGCATGAATGATATTTTACGCCCACTTTTACATAAACACTGTCTCGTAAACCTAGATGACATAATAGTGTTTTCAGCATCCCTCGACGAACACTTGAGGTCACAAGAGTTGGTTTTTGAAAAACTAGCCTAAGCTAACTTGAAGCTACAACTCGACAAATGTGAGTTTTTAAAACAAGAAACAAAATTTTTGGGACACATTCTGACACCAGACGACATAAAAACTAACCCCGTTAAATTCAAGCCATACAAAAATATACAATCCCCACTAAACAAAAGGAAATAAAAGCTTTCCTGGGACTTAAAGGTATTGCAGACATAGCCAAACCCATGACTAGGAGTTTGAAAAAAGACAAAAAGCTCGACATTTCCAACCCGGAATATGCCCGCATTTAAAAAGTTAAAATGCCTAATTTCAGAGGATCCTATTCTTAAGATACCCGATTTTTCGAAAAAAATTCATTCTAACCGAAGACGCTAGTAATCTTGCTTTGGGAGCAGTACTCTCACAAGACGGTCATCTAATCAGCTACATTAGTCCAACTCTTAACGAACACGAAATCAATTACAGCACAATTGAAAAGGAACTAATGGCAATTGTATGGGACACAAAAACTTTTGCGCTACCTACTGGGAAGACATTTTGAAATACATAGTGATCACCCGCCTCTAAACTGGTTAAGCCGCATGAAAGAGCCAAATTCAAAGCTAACCCGATGGAGGGTCAAGCTGTCCGAGTACGATTTTGACATCAAGTACATATGTAAAAGGAAAAGAAAATCATGTCGCGGACGCTTTGTCTCGAGTAAAATTGGAGGAGACATGTTTCAGTGAACAGATGCAGCACAGTGCAGAAGAAGACAACGGTGACTTGATTTTTATAACAGAAAAAAACAATTAACGTATTCAACAGACAGGTAATATTTTCTAAAGGCAAACCGCACACAGGGAGATTATAAACAAGAATTATTATTAAAAAAGAATTATTTATTAAAAAACGTACCTACTTACGCAGAATTCAAGGAGCTTATCCTGACTACTCATGAAAAACTTCTACACCCCGGAATTCAGAAAACGACTAAACTCTTTGGTAAAACTTACTATTTCCCTAACAACCAATTACTTATCCAAAACATTATAAATGAATGCCACATTTGCAATTTGGCAAAGGCAGAACACCGTAACACAAACATGCCAGTGAAAAGTACACCTAAACCAGAACATTTCCGCGATAGTTTCATGATAGATATTTTTTCATCCGAAGGCAAACATTATTTGAGCTGCATGAACATTTATTCGAAGTTAACTACGTTGGAGCAGATAAAGACGAAGGACTGGATGGAATGTAAAAATGCACTTATGCGCATATTTAACCAACTGGGTATGCCTAGACTATTGAAGTTAGGCAGAGACGGGGCATTCTGCAGCCTAGCACTTAGGGGATGTCTTGAGAGTGAGAAGGTTGATTTTATCAACACGACAAAGACAGGAATAGCAGACATAGAACGACTACATAAAACGATTAATGAAAAGATCCGCATAATTAATACATCTGACAATGACGAAGCCAAGTTGAGCAGAATGGAAACTATTCTTTACATATACAATCACAAAACCAAACATGACATCTTCTTCTTCTTCTTCTTTACTGGCGTAGACACCGCTTATGCGATTATAGCCGAGTCAACAACAGCGCGCCAGTCGTTTCTTCTCTTCGCTACGTGGCGTCAATTGGATATTCCAAGCGAGGCCAGGTCCTTCTGCCATACACACACTGTTTATTAAATTTGTTTACAGTATTTTGATCTTAATGCTCTAAGTGCTCTGAGTGTGGCTGTGGCAAAACTGCTTTGTTTGCAGTTTTGGTAGCAAAATTTGTTTACAGCATTTTGATCTTAAGGTTCAAGTGCTCTGAGTGCGGCTATGGTAAAACAACACTCACAACAACATTTCAACAGAAATAATTTAGATAGCTATGGCAAAACTGCTTTGTTTGCAGTTTTGGTTTATATTTCAACAGAAAGAATTTAAGTTCATTCTAGTAGATAATAAAATGAAAATTCAGCCTTAAGTCACCATCTAACAATTAAAGACGCAGTGAAATCTTAAACAATTTTCAGTTTTTATTTTTATTTTTATGGCATAGGGTCATAATTACGTAAGTGGCGCAGTCGGTCATGATAACTTTAATGTTATCAGAAACAAAAAAACCACGCTTATAGACTAAGGGAAGTATTATTCTTCTTCTTAATTGACGTAGACACCGCTTATGCGATTATAGCCGAGTTAACAACCGCGCGCCAGTCGTTTCTTCTTTTCGCCAGGTCCTTCTCCACTTGGTCCTTTCAACGGAGTGAAGGTCTTCCTCTTCCTCTGCTTCTCCGGCGGGTACTGCGTCGAATATTTTCAGAGCTGGAGTGTTTTCATCCATCCGGACAACATGACCTAGCCAGCGTAGCCGCTGTCTTTTAATTCGCTAAACTATGTCAATGTCGTCGTATATCTCGTACAGCTCATCGTTCCATCGAATGCGATATTCGCCGTGGCCAACGCGCAAAGGACCATAAATCTTTCGCAGAACCTTTCTCTCGAAAACTCCTAACGTCGACTCATCCGTTGTTGTCATCGTCCAAGCCTCTGCACCATATAGCAGGACGGGAATAATGAGCGACTTATAGAGTTTGGTTTTTGTTCGTCGAGAGAGGACTTTACTTTTCAATTGCCTACTCAGTCCGAAGTAGCACCTGTTGGCAAGAGTAATCCTGCGTTGGATTTCCAGGCTGACATTGTTGGTGGTGTTAATGCTGGTTCCTAAATAGACGAAATTATCTACAACTTCAAAGTTATGACTGTCAACAGTGACGTGGGAGCCAAGTCGCGAGTGCGACGACTGTTTGTTTGATGACAGGAGATATTTCGTCTTGCCCTCGTTCACTGCCAGACTCATTTGAGTTGCTTCCTTGTTCAGTCTGGAGAAAGCAGAACTAACGGCGCGGGTGTTGAGGCCGATGATATCAATATCATCGGCATACGCCAGCAGCTGTACACTCTTGTAAAAGATTGTACCTGCTCGATTAAGTTCTGCAGCTCGAATAATTTTCTCGAGCAGCAGATTGAAAAAGCCACCCGATAGGGAGTCGCCTTGTCTGAAACCTCGTTTGGTATCGAACGGCTCGGAGAGGTCCTTCCCGATCCTGACGGAGCTTTTCGTGTTGCTCAACGTCAGTTTACACAGCCGTATTAGTTTTGCGGGGATACCAAATTCAGACATCGCGGCATAAAGGCAGCTCCTTTTCGTGCTGTCGAAAGCAGCTTTGAAATCGACGAAGAGGTGGTGTGTGTCGATTCTCCTTTCACGGGTCTTTTCCAAGATTTGGCGTATCGTGAATATCTGGTCGGTTGTTGATTTACCAGGTCTAAAGCCACACTGATAAGGTCCACCACACAATACGCTCGACAGAACCTTATATGCGATGTTGAGGAGGCTAATCCCACGGTAGTTGGCGCAGATTGTGGGGTCTCCTTTTTTATGGATTGGGCATAGCACACTTAAATTCCAATCGTTGGGCATACTTTCGTCCGACCATATTTTACAAAGAAGCTGATGCATGCACCTTATCAGCTCTTCGCCGCCGTGTTTGAATAGCTCGGCCGGCAATCCGTCGGCCCCTGCCGCTTTGTTGTTTTTCAGGCGGGCAATTGCTATTCGAACTTCATCATGGTCGGGCAATGGAACATCTGCTCCATCGTCATCGATTGGGGTATCGGGTTCGTTTTCTCCTGGTGTTGTGTGTTCACTGCCATTCAGCAGGCTGGAGAAGTGTTCCCTCCATAATTTAAGTATGCTCTGGGCATCGGTAACTAGATCACCTTTGGGGGTTCTGCAAGAGTATGCTCCGGTCTTGAAACCTTCTGTAAGCCGCCGCATCTTTTCGTAGAATTTTCGAGCATTACCCCTGTCGGCCAGCTTATCAAGCTCTTCGTACTCACGCATTTCGGCCTCTTTCTTTTTCTGTCTACAAATGCGTCTCGCTTCCCTCTTCAACTCTCGGTATCTATCCCATCCCGCACGTGTTGTGGTCGATCGTAACGTTGCGAGGTAGGTAGCCTGTTTTCTCTCCGCTGCGACACGGCACTCCTCGTCGCACCAGCTGTTCCTTTGCACTTTCCGAAAACCAATGGTTTCGGTTGCAGCTGTACGTAAGGAGTTTGAAATGCCGTCCCACAGCTCCCTTATACCGAGTTGTTGACGAGTGCTCTCAGAGAGCAGGAGTGCAAGCCGAGTAGAAAATCGTTCGGCTGTCTGTTGTGATTGCAGCTTCTCGACGTCGAACCTTCCTTGTGTTTGTTGGCGTGCGTTTTTTGCTGCACAGAGGCGGGTGCGAATTTTGGCTGCAACAATATAGTGGTCCGAGTCGATGTTAGGACCTCGGAGCGCACGCACATCTAAAACACTGGAGACGTGTCTTCCGTCTATCACAACATGATCGATCTGGTTGGTGGTTTTTCGATCCGGAGACAGCCAGGTAGCTTGATGTATCTTCTTATGCTGGAATCTAGTACTACAGATAACCATATTTCGGGCCCCGGCGAAGTCGATCAGCCTCAACCCATTTGGGGATGTCTCCTCGTGGAGGCTGAATTTACCGACCGTAGTGCCAAAGATACCTTCTTTGCCCACCCTGGCGTTGAAGTCGCCAAGCACGATTTTGACATCGTGGCGGGGGCATTTATCATAAGTGCGCTCCAAGCACTCATAAAAGGCATCTTTGGTCACATCGTCCTTCTCTTCCGTCGGGGCGTGGGCGCAAATCAGCGATATGTTGAAGAACCTCGCTTTGATGCGGATTGTGGCTAGACGTTCATTCATAGGAGTGAATGATAGTACTCGGCGACGGAGTCTCTCTCCCACCACGAATCCAACACAAAACTTGCGCTCCTTTATATGGCCACTGTAGTAAATGTCACAAGGACCTACTCGTCTCTGTCCTTGTCCCGTCCATCGCATTTCTTGGACGGCGGTGATGTCAGCCTTTATCTTTACGAGGACATCAACCAGCTGGGCAGCGGCACCTTCCCAATTAAGGGACCGGACTTCCAGGTGCATGCCCTCAAATCATAGTCCTTATTTCGTTTGCCGTGGTCGTCATCAAAAGGGGGGTCTCTCATCCGAGGCTGTTTTTTCCTTTTCATTGGGGGTGTTTTTTTACGTGGCGGGTCCCAAACCCAGCGCACAACCCTATGCAGGGGATATTTCGCCTTCTCACTTTAGCTCGCCTTCAAACGGATGTTCTTAGGCTACCCAGAGGATACTTGGTCAAAGACCGGAAGTCGTGAGCTGCTTGAGTCATATGTAAAAGAATCGT
Organism: Bactrocera correcta; assembly: GCA_027475135.1. Taxonomy (NCBI): domain Eukaryota; kingdom Metazoa; phylum Arthropoda; class Insecta; order Diptera; family Tephritidae; genus Bactrocera; species Bactrocera correcta. The sequence goes on from CM050322.1 coordinate 66,758,704, forward strand.
TTCTGGCCACTCCCAAGTGAATGGCGATCAGAGAACTTTCCTCACTTGCGTGAACTTCTACACATGACTCCATCCATCACTGGACGAAAATAAGATAAACAAAATGAACATTGACAGACAAAAATATGAACTTGACACCAGATACACAAAGGGCCAACTACAGAAAGGCAAATTAGAAAATCCATTTAAACCAAACAAAATTGTAGAACAAACAGACGCTGATCATTACAAGATCACTAACAAAACACAATTTAAAAAAACTTAAGAAAATTAATCAGATCCCAACTCCACAGGTACTTGCTTTGTGCACAGTAGCATTACTGCTCATTTTGACTGGCACAAGCCACACACAAAAGATCCAAATAAATGGCATTACCACAGGCTACGGATATCTTCTGTTTTTGGATAAACGAATCCAGATACCATCATTCTTTGAACCCCATTGCTTAACCATCAAATTGACAAAAATAAACCAGGTAACAGATTACTTTGAAGAAAAGCTGCGTGACGGTTACCACGCACCACAAATCAAATTTTTATACAATAAACTAAGAAGAGATTTGAATGGGATAACCTTACACTACAAGAGCAGGGAGAAGCGTGGACTTTTAACATTGTGGGCTCATCCTTGAGATACCTTTTTGGAACACTTAACGATAACGATCGCTCAGAGATACAAAATAAAATTAGAGGCAAGGACGCACGTTTCGGTGAGGGTCCACGAATTAAATGACGCCATACAACTAATAAACACTGGAATACAAAACATGGAAAACACTATAAACATTCAGAGCCAAATTAACGCCCTTCTATACGAACTAATAAAATTTTTAGAATAATGAAAACACAGAAATAAACAATGAATGCGTCACCAATATTATCAAACGTTAAAATCCAATTTGTAACTTCAAGCCAGTAAATACAAGAGATATATTAAAATACATAGAGGCTAATATAATCATTACTTGGAATTTATCCAAAACCAAACTCAAACAAAACTGTCAAAATTCAAACAATAATACAGAAATAGAAGGAAACAAAATGATATGGGGGACGCAATGCAAAATTAATAACATAATCCTAAGAGAAATCCTTTTAAGTCCAGAAATAGACTTATCCCCATTATATACACCGATAAACATAACTAAAATCAAAACTGTAAAACACAGCGATATTGTCGAACTCATTTCACAAAACAACACTACACTTCATTCATATATTAATAACACTGTGATAGCTTTTTTAAAAAAAAAAAAAAGACAAGACCAAATTCGACGGTTTCCCCCTATTTCGGGTCCTACGAATCGAACTGCATCATTACTTTTTTGAGTTACAATCATGGTTTCATACAAAAATTTTTGTTGAAGTTTTTCATTGTACGAGAAAGGCACATTTTTCTTCGGTCTCTAACTTTTTTAATGTTGACTTTTTTGGTAAACTTTCTTTGGCAAAGCTTCTCAGAATAAGTCCGTCTTTAAGTTCTTAGATGACTGTAAACCCCAAAATCAATGCTTTTTGTGTCCTTATAGCCAATATGTCGAAAAAACTGAAATTTAATCCATTTTTTTAATGTTTTCTCCCTCACGTTTCGTCAATATTTTAATTTACCCTTTGATACTTATACATTAAGTGACATCTTGTAATAGTAAGAAACTTGAGCAAAGACAACGTTCTGAGCAAACTAACCATTAGAAAAAAAACTTAACAAAATTTGTATTTTTTAAAAAAGCTACACTAACTATGTTTGTGTGCTATTTTATTTTTTTTTGTATCTTATAAGTGTTATCAATAAGTATCATAAATTTTTACACAATATTTAAATTAAATTTAATAAGACTCATCTATCAATGTCCAATACAAACCAGCAAGCAACGAGTCAAGCTTTTTGCCGCTGTACCAATGCTCAAGGGGGGCGGCGACTTGGTGAAATCTTTCTCCATGCTCATCGGATTCAGTCGGAACTTGCTGCTCAAAATGGTCCTTGTGATGGTGAAGGAAATGAATTTTTAAGGACATATTCACCTATTTAATCAAAAGCGTCTACCATGTCGTCCACATATTTTTTCCAATCTTCAGGCCGGTGCACTCCTAAGCAATGGTTTATAACGGTCATAACGGAGTTCCAAGCAATTTTTTCATTTGGCCTTAGAAGTTCTCCGAATTTTGCGTTCTTCATAAGTTTTCTTATATCGGGGCCATTGAGAACACCTGAAAATAATGTATCAACATAACATTCGTTCTATTAAAAGACTTAAAATACCTTCTTTTATTTTCGCAACACTTAGTCTTGGAAATATTTCTGTCAAACATTTAAAAGCTTCGGCATCTCGATTTATTGCTTTAATGAAATTTTTGACAATTCCCAATTTTATGTGCAGTGGTGGTAGCAAAATGTTATTAGCTAGTATCAGCGGAATATGGATAACATTTGCCACATTTAAATGAAATTCTGTGCGAAGCTTCCAATCACGCATTCTATATTGGTTTCCGCGGTACCTTGTGTCCCAATGACAAATGAAGCACATATTTTTTGTGTATCCTGTCTGCAAACCAGTAAGCAAGGCGATAACTTTTATTCATACATATCTTCCATTGATACTGCTGATCCTGAACTCTGTCCAAAATTAATTTCATTGCTTCGTATGTTTCCTTTGTGTTGGAGCTTATGGCGATTGGAACCGGATTTTTTGTGTTATCCACATACAGCAATATTGCTTTTAAACTATTTTTCGACGAGTCAATAAACAAGCGCCATTGCTCTGGTTTGTACTCACAGTTCATGTATCTCATAAAACCAGGAATATTTTTACAATACGAAAAAGTATTGTCGCCATTAACCTCAAAGAAATCTAAAAGCTCCTCCTGTCTTTTGCGGTATCCATACACCTTCACATCTTTAGACAATATATTTACTGATCGAAGATGATGTGCTAGGCAAATCGCTTGTCTTTGCGATAATTTCAGCTGCCGTACTATCGTATTCAAACGGGCTTGGGAGATCTCCAAGTGACGACATGGGCTTTCAACTTCGGTTGGGTTATACATTGAGAGTAGATCTGTAGGCTCGGTGGAAAATGTTGGCGAAATATATCTGTCAGTTGGACTTGGACATTTTGGTATCGGAACATTTTTTGAGTGAGATACTAGTAGCTGTGCAGATTGAACAATTTTGTAAACTGTGTTTTTTTTTTTTGTTGAGTCTTGCAAATTTGTTCTTGCACGCGTAGCAGTTACCAGTATGATGCCCTTGTGAATCTATCCAAATCATTGGGATGCCGAACCCCATTTTTAGGCACAGTCTTTTTGACCAGTTATGCAGGTTGTTGTTGCATTACGTGCAAATGGTATTTGGCACCCAATATACGTCTCTTATAACGGGTAAATCGAAATATTCCTCGTAGATGCCGGCAGTTCCCGAAGATATTTTGCGTCTACTCCGAGGGCTTGTAAATTTTCCACATACGTAGCAGAACAACGATAGGCCAATTGGACACTTATTCATTTTAATTTATTTTCTTGATATACAAGGCACTAAAACAATGTTCTTTCCGCGAAGTCAAGTTCAAATTAACTACTGCAATCTATGCTTAAATTTTGACTCTTAGGCAAGCATTTAACGTTTCTTTCAAACGTTACTTGTTGTTATTTCTTATCAGTGCAATGGTTAAAAGCTTGACTCGTTGCTTGCTGGTTTGTATTGGACATTGATAGATGAGTCTTATTAAATTTAATTTAAATATTGTGTAAAAATTTATGATACTTATTGATAACACTTATAAGATACAAAAAAAAATAAAATAGCACACAAACATAGTTACTGTAGCTTTTTTAAAAAATACAAATTTTGTTAATTTTTTTTTCTAATGGTTAGTTTGCTCAGAACGTTGTCTTTGCTTAAGTTTCTTACTATTACAAGATGTCACTTAATGTATAAGTATCAAAGGGTAAATTAAAATATTGACGAAACGTGAGGGAGAAAACATTAAGAAAATGGATTAAATTTCAGTTTTTTCGACATATTGGCTATAAGGACACAAAAAGCATTGATTTTGGGGTTTACAGTCATCTAAGAACTTAAAGACGGACTTATTCTGAGAAGCTTTGCCAAAGAAAGTTTACCAAAAAAGTCAACATTAAAAAAGTTAGAGACCGAAGAAAAATGTGTCTTTCTCTTACAATCCGTCACTTTGATGAAAAACTTCAACAAAAATTTTTGTATGAAACCATGATTGTAACTCAAAAAAGTAATGATGCAGTTCCGTCGAATTTGGTCTTGTCTGTTTTTTTTTTGACTATCACAGTGTAATTATTATAACCACGGCACTTATTTTATTATTCTTGAACTCAAAATATGTTACTAAAAATCCATTTATAAAGCTGTATGCAAAATTAAGAAAACAAAATCAGAATATACCACAGGAAATTAAATGAGAAGTGGCACCATTGCCCATATTGTACCCATCTATCCCAGCCCAAGTATAGGCTTCTCTTTAAGGGAAGGGCAGTGATGTACTACTGTGCCCAAAAAATTTACATTTGAATTTAAACTGCGCAAGTCGAAGGATTTGGAAAATTATTTTTTTTAGGTTGGTAGTACTGTCAGTCACATTTATATCAAATTTCATGTCAAAATATTCATTAGTGTGTCAAAAGTGAGTTTTTCGTTTTTTGCGATGTCGAAATTTGTTGAGCAAAGAATTTGCATTAAATTTTGTTTACGGAATCAATTTTCTGCTGCGGATACATTGAGGATGGTGCAGAAAGCCTTTGGTGATAAGGCTATGTCTAAAAAAAATGATTACAAGCGGTATAGTGAGTTCCAAGCCGGCCGTGAACGTGTCGAAGACGAAGAGCGTCCAGGGTGACCATCAACCTGAACCGACGAAGCTCACGTTCAACAAATCAAAGATTTGGTGCTGAAAAACCGTCGATTAACAATTAAAGACCTTGCTGATGAAGTTGGCTTATCGAAAGGCTCCGTCAATACCATTTTGAAGAATGTTTTGGGCCTCAAGTGCGTCAAATCTCGACTGGTACCGAAAATATTGAATTTTTTGAAAAAGAGGCGTCGTGTTGAAGTGTGTGAAACGATGCTTTCCGACTACCAGGGTGTCATGAAATGCATTATAACCGGCGATTAGACTTGGATCTATGCTTACGACCCTGAAACAACCGATAAATCGAGCGAATATCGTGCCAAAAGAGAGCCGAGACCAAAAAAATCGCGCCAAGTCGCTCAAAAATCAAGGTCATGTTGACTGTTTTCTTCGACTATCGTGGTGTTGTGCATTATGAATTCCTTCCAACCGGTCAAACCGTCAACAAGGAATATTATTTGAACGTTATGCGTCGTTTGTGTAACGCTATCCGCCCAAAAAGGCCGGAATTGTGGAAAGACAATTCTTGGTTTTCACACCACGGTAATGCATCATCCCATACTGCCCTCGTAGCTCGTGATCATTTCCCCAAAAACTCAGCCCATATCGTTCCGTAACCACCGTATTTACCTGATCTGGCGCCGTGCAACTTCTGGCTGTTCACCAAGCTCAAAAAACCGCTCCGGAGACACCGTTTTTATACGATAGAGGAGATTCAAGCCGCAGCGAAGACCGAACTGAAGGCCATCCCGGAAAGTGACTACAACCAGTGTTTCGAAGATTGAAAAATCCTTTGGCATAAGTGCATTTCATCGGGAGGGGTTTACTTTGAAGGGGATGAAATTGATTTGGAAGAATAAATAAAGAACTTTCAAAATAAATAAAAAAATAAAGAAAATTAAAGAACTTTCAAATAAATGTTTTCAATAAAATGTAATGGGCATACACACACTGTTTATAAAATTGGCAAAGCTGTTTTGTTTGCAATTTTGATAGCAAAATTTGTTTACAGCATTTTGATCTTAATGTTCAAGTACTCTGAGTGCGGCTATGGTAAAACAACACTCACAACAACATTTCAACAGAAATAATTTAGATAGCTATGGCAAAACTGCTTTGTTTGCAGTTTTGGTTTATATTTCAAGAGAAAGAATTTAAGTTCATTCGTGCAGATGATAAAATGTAAATTATGTCTTAAGTCACCATCCAACGAATAAAGACACACTCAAATCTTAAACAATTTTGAGTTTTTATTTTTATGGCGTAGGGCCAAAATTACGTGAGTATAGTGTATATGTAAATAATTTATCAGGAAAACTTTCCCGTGCTGTAACTTGAGCAAAAATTTCGAGATCTTGCTGAAACTTTGTGAGACCGTTCCTTAGTAAAAAATTACGAGTTAGTAGATGGGCGTAATCGGACCACTGTGACACCCACAAAACGCCATTAACTGAAAACCTATAAAGTGCCATAACATAGAACTGTAATTTCACACAAGGGATCGCAGTAACAAGGGGCATCTGTGGGCAAACAATTCATTCAGAGAGAATTCTTTCCTGACAATAGCAATTCTGTGTATCAAAAATGGGATGAATCGGGTCAATACTTCCCTGAGCCCTTTGTTTCTTTATATCTTTTAGTTAACTCTATGAAAATTACAAAAAAATTTTTTACTCATAACACTGTATCTTTATGCCTATGAAGATTGAGCGAAAGCTTGAATTCTGCAAAATTTGATTTCAAAACACAAAGATATTCTTCCATTTTTATAATTTTTTCAATTTTCACTAGTGGGCAAAGAAGTTACCAAGTGAAACATTTTTACCACGCTTTCACGTTCTTGTCGGACAGTGCAGGTTTGTTTTGCTTGACATCTGAGAATAAAAAAAATTGTCGAATTTTTTTCTTTTTTTTCGTGCCGTCTATTGCCTTACACGTACCTTACTGCATGCCGTGAGAAGCCTACGACGGTCTCTACTATTCGAAGCGGTTTTTACACTACGCCTTTTGTCTATGAAAAATACCTTACTAATAAGAATATCTTACTAATAAAATGTTTGATTTCTTGTTGACATTTCGTACAAATTTTAAGACAATTGGATAACTGCAATCGATGTTATCGATTAAAAAGTGACAGCAGCTTTTGGTCATCGGTCGTAAAATGCATATACTCGTAAATGCATATAAAGACAACGCTGATTTGTTTTTACGACACCGAGAGTTCATCCTGCCTGGCCAAACGATTAATGCTGTGTTTTACCTTGGTGCTCGTGCTCGACCACAATACGGTATTGGGCCATGGCAGGGTCCTTGCGCCTGTTGCACGATAATGCGCCGTGTCATCGGTCGACGCTTGTCACTGATTTTTTGACAAAAAACTTTGTATTAACCATTAATCACTCACCCTACTCACTTGATCTGGCACCTTGTGATACTTACCTATTTGGAAAATTTCATTTGCCCATGAAAGGACAGTGATTTCGGGACATTTCAGCATTCCGACAAATTACCTTAAATATTCATTTAAAATGATAATTGACCGGGCTAAATGCTGTATCGAAGCACAAGAAAAATACTTTGAACAAAAAAATATATTTTTTGAAAACTATTAATTTTTTGTTTTTTTGTTTTTAACAGTCCTTTTTTTTTTTGCGACAGACCTTGTATGACATTTGTTTTTTTTTAATTTTTTTTTTCGATGCCTCAAAAAAAAATGGACTACGTAAATAAAATTGGATGAATTCAGTAATGTATGATATTACTTGTTGCCAAGTTAATTAATATTATTTTTTAGAGGGATACATTAAGTTGCCAAGAAGTTTGTAACACCCAGGAGAACTCTTAGAAAATAAATATAAATGATCAGCATGGCGAGCTGAGTCAGTTTAACCAGGTCCAAATTTCATCAAGACATCTCAATTTTTAGAGTTCTCAATGAGCATCAAAAAATCTTAAATTTCTGGGCAACATGTAAATATGGGGGATGGAAGAATTTCCAGTTTCGTTTTTTTTTTTAATTTTATTGAAACTTTTTTATTCAATCGCTTTTGTTTTTCAACCTAGTATATTTGAGGAGGAATTTCCTATGAAAACATTTGTGGCTGACCAGAAAAAAAGAGGGAAACGCTGAGGTATGAACGAACGTAAGATGAACGTATACCAAAATATACGCACCGTGATTGATAATGTTTGACAGTCGTTAATGCTACAAAGCAAATAACGTTCTGTAAACACATGAGGAACCCGTTTTCAGGTGCTTGTGAGTTCTCTGGAGTTTTTATTCGGTGCTTTGCGTCGATCAGTGCATTTTTGTAACGAAATTTTGAAACCAATGTAAGCATTTGCTTTTCCTCACATCTTCTTCGTGCACATAACATAATTTTGGCGTTGCTTGAGCTGCATTTTTACCCTTTTGATAGTAAAATATGCCGAAAATTCTGCTTTCCATCTTTCATCTTCGATAGAGCCCCAAACAACAAATTTAAGACATTTTTTAAAAACAAATTACTTAGTGAACGACCCAATAGTAAATTATAATAACGATGCAATTTGAACTATTTAGTTATACTTACTTAAGCCCATCACTACGTTCAGCAACCCCATGCCCACAGCGCTTGTCTTTTTTCCATTCCCCCATATATATTTCAGTCACTGCAGAATCTAGTTGTTCATCTTCCATTGTAAAGCTAGCGTTGGAATCCGTGTGAGCCGACCTTAAGGAAAGGAACAATTATTCTGGAATTTCCTTTGTCAAAAGTATATTTCTTTACCTTGTTGTTAGGTTGGATTGTTCTGATCCGGTGCTTGCCCATGATGAGGTTGACGCCGTTGACCGTACGCTGCTAGATGTTAAGGTGCCTCGTTTCTCCAAATCTCCTGTACTTTTTTGTTTTCTCATTTTAAACCCCTAGGAAATATTTTTTAATTATAATGTATTTATTCATCAGATGACGTCTTACAGATAAAAATCCTTTTTTTGACTTCTCTGTCAAACTATTGCGTCGAGCAGGTAGTTTATCCGATCTTGCAGTTAGTACGAACCCCCCTCTTATATCTTCTGACCGAACTTTGTCGACTTCTCCAATATCTGAACTCCGTAACGAGTTTAAGGACGTGTGAATATCTTTCCGTCGATAATGTGATGCTAATCCGAAGGGAGCTGAAGTCCGAATACCATATCCGTGACGTTTTCCCTCTTGCCATTGCCCCTGATATTTTCCTTCAAATAATTTAATTTTGATATTATTAATTTTTAGAACAAGTTGCTTAGACTATAATGAACTTATATAATAGTTTTGTTCATTCAACCGATTGTTTGTAAAACTAATCATATCGGTATACGGAGGATGCGTTTTATATTTCGGAATTTGGCAACCTTAGTGATGGTACCTGGCAACTTTGTCTTAAGGTTTGCCATTCTTTAAGTTCTACGTATTCGAAAATGTTTGCATTAGTGCGCTACATGTGTTGTTTGCAGTAATTATATTAAATACAGAAGTTAAACCGCGAAAAGTGTCGACTTTCGTAGCAGATTAACTCAGTAACGGCGCATCGATTGAAATGGTTACCTATTTTTTTTGGAAAAACTAGGCATGTCGCAACAATACTCGTACAACTAGAACGAGGCAGATCAGTACACGAGTTATGACAATTAAGTAATGAGACTGATTCCATAAATACCGTATATTTGAAAATTATTCTACAACTCTGCCATGCCCTTCAAAGTAATCCCCTTGGGCAGCTATACAGCGATTCCAGTGCGTTTTGCATTCGTCACATTTTTCGAACGCTTCGACTGGGATGTCCGTAATCAACTCAAAATGGGTTCCTTTGACCACCGATTTTGTTTTAAGAAACAAAAAAAAGACATAGTGTAACATGTCGGGCGAATAAGGCAGCTGTTGCAACACTGTGATCCCTTTAGGATGGTATGATACGGTTTAATAGGGAACAACCGATTTCGAGAAAATTTGGTACGTGGCATTCTTTCCATATTCCTATCTCACAATGTCAAAATAAGCGAAAACTGATAATAACTATACCTACTTCCCTTATAGCACGATTTTAAATTCCACTTGTTTCTCTTTTACTTTCCAGTACACAAACCAAGAAGCAATTAATATAACAGGATGAAGCTCTGCACAAATAATGCTTTAAGTGTATACAACCCTATGACCAAATTATTTACATCCAATAAAAACTGTTCAAGCCCCTAAGTACCAAATATTTATACCCCGGTACTTGTAGTTGACTTTTAATCGAAAATGTCGGTCAACGTGTGAGATATATAGTATAACTGAAATGAATAAGGAGTAATCCTTCTCTAATAATGGTATGCCTGTATGTCTAAAATAGGTTAATTCGGACAAATACATTTACCTAATATAAAAATTTTCGACCTTTGGTGTGACTTTGCAAAGCACATATTGGCCAACATGTAAGTTATGCCAATGAAAATAAAAAAGCGTATTTTACACATAGCAGTGTATCTTTGTGCCTAAAATAGAAAAATTTGAGCGGAAACCTGGCCCTATGTAACTAATAATAATAATATTTCGAACATATCGCTGACTTTACTCTATATGATTGGCTTTGCACCTAAAAGTATTTCCCTGGCTTTAATTCTTGCAAGTTGGAAAAGTATAAAATGGTATTTGTTTCAATGTAATAACTCTCTCGAAAACCACAAATTAAAATTTTTTCTTTGAGTAACAACTCATTTCGGAACAGATCTTTCAAATAAATTTAAAATAGTTAAATTAAAATGGGAGATACTAAATTCAATGTTATCACTGTATTCTGGCCAAGTTACTTTAAAAAGTTCTCAATTTACTTTTTTAAAATTAGCTTTTGCAAAGTTGAATCGATAACAAAAGTTTTGTGTATTATTATGGAGTAAGTTTCCTATGATTTCGATATTAACTTCCAAGGCAGGATAATAAGAGTCCTTTGGTAGAACCAAAGATCACATCGGACAGCAGAGAATATTGAAGCGTTATCAACGTAAATTAGATCTAAAAACTTACTAAATTTGTTTGTTAAGTGAAGACCCAACTCCGACATTTCATCTAAGAATTCGTTAAAACATAAGCGATAACTAACAGGAATCATGTAATTAATGGTAGATTTCCATGTTACACACTGTACATTGAAATCTCCAAAAACAATCAAGGAAATTACATGAAACACATTTACAGATAAGTCCGATTGAGTCAGTATATATGATGAGTTAAGTAAATATGACCTCCATTAACGCAAACTTAAATTCAATGACGTCTGCATGTTTCTCATCTTCGACTTTTTCAGTTGCAATAAAAGAATGTACAGCAAACAGGATACCACCTCCTATTTTGCTAAACCGATCATATCTAAAGATTTCAAATTTGTAACATTTCATCATGCACTATTGCGGCAAACTTGTTCCAGGTTTTTTTTCTCTTCGGGTTAATAACATAATCTATATTTTTTTTTTTTATTTAAGCCATTTCTACAAATGGTGTAATAAGACCAAATTTAATGGATATAGTTTTAGAATCGAGAATTGCTTTAATTTTGCATTTTCCCACTTCGTAGTTGGCACGTATCGATCAATGTTTTTTGCCATCTTTCCCACAGGCAACGAAAGCAGAAGTATTTAGTATACCCACCTTCTTCCCATTTTTATTTCAGCGCCGTTAATAGCATTTTGATAATGTCGTACTTTTCATTGAAATATATAGCAATAGATGGAATACCAATTTTTTTCAAATAAACCTTACTCGTCTTGACAAAAACAGAGTCCATATTCCTTACTTAAGAAACTAAAACAATTTTCAAGTCGTTTCTTTGTATGATATACTCAATCATCGAATTCAAAGAATTTCTATATTTTAACCGCGATACCAACAACTCTGCTTTGTTTTTTGGTACAATTCAGTAAATTACAAAATGATTTTTATTAAAATGTTATAATTTCATAAAAAGTTAATATTTCGATTTGTAATCGCCCTTTTAATACATTTGTTTATATAACCAAGTTTTGTTAATCTGTGTAATTGGAAAGAAATGGAAAAATAAATATGTATTAAGTATGTAATAATTTTCTGGAACAGGTCTCTTTCAACATTGCATTTATCACGATGGTGATAAGGATGGAAGGTGGTCATTTGGACTAACTGGTATATTACATGACAATTCTTTTCGGACTATAACAGCATCCTTACTGATTAAGAATTTCTTTTGATTTTTTTCAGACCACCAGGAAAGTCAGGATCAATGTCACCAGGATGCGCCATTTTTTACTAAAAATATTTTTGGCTTTTTTTTTAATAAAATTCAGAAAACTGCCAAAATTTAATTTCTAGAGTAGAATACCCGCTTAAGAGCGTGCGTCTGGAATGTTCGGTCTCTTAATTGAGAAGGTGCCGCTGCCCACCTGGTAAATATCCTCGTAAGGGTAAGTGCTGACATCATCGCCGTCCAAAAAGTGCGATGGCTGGAACAAGGACTGAGGCAAGTAGGTCCTTGTAGCACTTACTGTAATTGCCATATAAAGAAGGGCAGAAGAGAAGGAATATAAAAATTGTGCTTGGCGATTTCAACGCCAGGGTGTGTAAAGAAGGTAGCTTTGGTACAACTGTTGGAAAGCACAGCCTCCATACCAAACCTCTCCAAATGGGTTGAGGCTAATGTATGGATCCAAAATATGGTTGTCTGTGATATTAGATTCCAGTATAGAAAAATTCATAAAGCTACCTGGCTTTCTCCTGATCAAGAAGCCACCAACCGGAACGATCACGTTGCTATTGATGAAAGACACGTTTTCAGGGTTTTAGACTTGGCTACGCTCCGAGGACCATTATCTTGTTGTAGCCAAGATACGCACCTACCTCTGTGCAGCAAAACACGTACGTCGACCACAGTGCAGACGGAAGACACGCTGTTGAGAAGCTACAATCACAATTGCCAGCTACATGGTTTTGAGCATCTCAAGCTTCTTATATCCTCGACAAGCGACAGCCCTTATTTGCATTAGCGGACTTAATTTGCATTAACAAATTTTAATATTTCTAGATGAAAGAAAATAAACAAAGCACAGTTTCCTATCCATTTTCAAATATTCTTAACATTTTCGCACACCCTTTTACAATCAAGTATTGCTTTCAAGTGCACTTTATTATATTTTAATTTATTTAATAATAAACGAATTTTTTCGTTAAACTTATATTGATTTCCCATAAATACCAAAATTGCCATTAATAATTTCGTCTTTTCCATTTCGCACAGTTCTGTCGTCTGTCATCCTAAAATTTTAATGCGCATTAGCATTTCTTAATGCGTATTAAATTTGCTCTTTTGTCAAGGCTATCACGTACAGCTGCAAAGGAGACGTTGGTATTGGGAAAGACAAACGAACAGCTGGTACGATGAGAAGTGCTGTGTCGCGGTGGAGAGAAAACAGATTGCCTACCTCGCAACGTTACAACACGTGTGGGATGGGATAGACACCGAGAGTTGAGAAGGGAAGCGAGAAGCATTTATAGGCAAAAAAAGAAACCGAAATACGTGACTACGACGAGCTTCACAAGCTGGTCAACAGGAATAATGCTCGAAAATTTTGCGAAAAGACGCGGTTTCAAGACCATGCGCCAAATCTTGGAAAAGACCTAATAAGTCAGTGCTACGAGAGAAAGGCTTTGTGGGAGGTATATGACCCTTTGCCAATGGGCAATGGTGAATATTGCAGTCAATGGAGCGATGAACTGTACGAGTTGTACAACGCTGGCTAGGTCACGTCGTCCGTATCGATGAAAACACCCCGGCTCAAAGAGTATTCGACGCAGTACCCAATGATGGAAGCAGAGGGAGAGGAAGACCTCTACCCCCTTTAAAGGACCAGGTGGAAAGAACCTGGCTACACTTGAAATTACCAATTGGCGAAAAACAGCGAAAAGGAAGAACGACTATTCCGCTTCCGGGGTTATTATGCGTAGAGGAAATCTTGGTAAGATATCTTATATATTGACTTATACACGGTCAAAAACCAACCGGTAGTTTGAAAATCTTATATTAGGTGTATAGAAGATAGGCGTAGTATTGACCAGATTTTATCTGTTTTTGATATGTAAGTATATATACTTGTATTACTAATAGAAAAATATGCTCTGTGAGTTTCAGTAAGGTACCTTACATACCATCAGCAATATTTAAGGAGTAAAGTCAGCCGTATGTATGATAATGTTAACCCATTAAACGCTAAAGCTAAATAGCAAAGATAGAGGAACCAAACTTTGTGTGGATACTACAAGGGTTGATATGTACACAAAACTACAAACAAAAGTTTCAACCCCTATCCGGGGGGGTCTGCACGACCCGTGACATATATGTAACGCTCGCGGGTTTCTGCTATGTAATACAATGTTTGATACTAACATGTAAATAAACACTCCCATTGGATTTAATTAATCAATTTTATAATTTTAATTATAAAGTTTACAAAAAGAAAACGAAACAAGTACAAACGTATGAAAATTCATCAAATTTTGGTTGAGAAAGAAAACTCAAACTGGTCTAAAGTGAAAGTTGTAGAAACAATCCACACACAAACCTACGTCACACTTTACATATTTGGTGTTTATTGATCGCTGGCAGTTGTTTCCAGCACAGCGTCTCCTGGTAGGATTTCTAACTATGAAATGGCCAATTAGGTCATATCTAGCATCAAGCTCCTATAGCCATATAACCACGTTCTTTTTTTTAACTTATTTTTTAGTGGCAAAGGGCAAGAGTTTGGTATTGAATTCTGCCGAATTGTTCCAGTTCCCTCATATCCCATTTTTTTTTAATCCAACCAAAACAGGTATTGAAGTGAAGTGATTATCGAAAAAGAATTGAAACGGAAGTGGCTTCCACGTTTTATCGGTCATTGAAAACAACGGAGCAGCGTTCTTTCCATAGTTTGCAGGGTACTCTTCGTTCGTCCTAGAGTTTTTTCCCTGATACATCTCGAAGTTTAGAAGATAACCGGAAGGCGTATTCAGACACCACATTTTATAACCAAATCTCAACGGTTTGCCTCTCATAAATTGTTTACAACCGTACCTGTCGTAGTATTCCACCATTGATTCATCGTAGAACAAATTCCGCTCTGGATGAAAATTTTTAGCAAAATTCGCTTTCAAAGCATCAGTTAGGGGTCTCAATTTTCATATTTTATCCGATAAATTTGTCTTTCCGGGGTCAATAAAGTGTAGATTTCCAAAAATAGTTCGAAAACGATCACGCCTCATCGAGTCAATAATCACAAGATTTTGAATATTTTTGTCAACACTCCCATATGCTTCTTTGTTTGGAGAATAGGTATATCCACTTATTATCAGAATTCCTAAAAATACTTTCATTTCTTCAACTGTAATATTTGGGTTTCCATTATTATTTAAGAGCGAATAACTGTTTGACTCGTCACACAGCATTTGCAATAATTCATCATCAAAAAACTTTTGGAATTGCTCATATACCTCTAGGTTGCTGCAGTCACTGTAATTACCCTCAGGGAAAATTGGAGATCTAGGTTCGTCATTATCATCGACCCACGTAAAGGATGGTTTGACTCTCTTAGCCTTACTATGTGACTGACCTGCAGTTATCTTACGACGACGAGAATTGGTTTGTTCCCTAGGCTTTTGAGTTGAACGCGATGTACTCGGCTTTTCGGATGCTTGCACAGAAGCAAATGATTCCTCCAAAAGGTTTTTCTTTAAACTCTGAGATAGAATGATTTAAGAAGTCTAAAATTTCAGCGTCCATATCAAAGTTGGGGTTCTCTTCAAAGTCGGTATTTTTTCTTGTAACAATTTCACAATCCTCGACAAACTGTGTATGTGACAAGTTTTCCAAAGTACCGCCGTCTTTGTCTGCCGAATCATCACCTGAAAGAGCACCCGCGTCAGTATATAGCTTCCACTTCTTCTTCTTCATTATTTGTCAATTCGTACAAAACTGCGCAAACTTCTTCAACAGTTAGTTTTGCCCTAATAACGGAAGAACACGCACATAAATATATATATATTATATAGTTATACTTACAATTCATAAGGTGAACCCGCGAACGGGACATATATGTCACAGCTACACAAGACGAAAAAAAAAACCTACAAATACAGTCATTTTCAATTTTTTTTTTTATTAGCATAAAATTTCAAACACTATCAAAATATACAAAACACTCTTTTCACATAAAACTTTATTAAAAATCGTACTTACCGACAACGTGTTCCCATTTCGACAGTTTTTTTATGTGTGTGAAATCGGCTTCGTGTTCACTGCGCTACTAATTTTGTTACACTAAACGGAAAGGGCAAAATATAGTGCACACTTATTCTTTGATTTGTTCACTTCAATTCTAATTTATAATTTGGAGCATTTAAAATTGCATTTCGAAAAAGTCGTAGATTTATATGAAAGATTGGAGCGTTACATATATGTAACACTAGCGTTTAATGAGTTAATATTAGTTACATGAAAACTAAAGCTAGTTGTTAGCAAATTTTATCCATTTTCAGCGATACATATTATTAAAAACACCAACTTAAATTTTATTAAGATAACTCACATATTGACAGACACATGCGGTAAAAAGTCATATGGAAACTCGATAATTTATCTATGAGAACTAGGTAATTTATACCGCATATATTAGTTACTATGTGAGTAACATACTTGTATTTATATCAATAAAAATGATAAGGCATATTTTACACATAATAGTGTATCTTTGTGTCGAAAATGGCTGAAAGCGTTTGCTAACCCTATAACTAATGTTAGGAAATTATTTGCAAAAATAGATAATATCGAGTTATAGATACCCCCAACCCCTGTATAAAACTTATTTCTCACAAGTTTTATGCCGTATACGTCGATTAGTGAGGATTATTTACTCTATATACGGGCTGCTTGCCTTTATCTGCCACCACAATACCACACAACATGATTTACGTCTTTCCGCCAGTATTTAAACCGTTCAGGTTGGTAAAAATGTGTGGCATTTAGATGAAACTAAATGGACCAGTTTTCTTAAATACTATACGGTTTAGCGCTGGATTGAAAAGGAATTTTCTTATACTTTGGTCTAATCCTTGAAAAACATTTCAATCCTCTAGTTAGCGTCTTCCACATCATCTCAATATACAAATTAAATTTGCCCTCTCCCGTCGTGATAATTTCAGTTGAAATCCGGGTAACAGTCTGTCTACCCGCCCGTCCGTGCAATCTTGATGAAACTTGGTATCCGTGTTCATTGGCAAAACTCTTAACTTAACACCAAATTAAGAAATGGACTTGGAATTTTGCACAGGAGAAGACATAAGCAAGTCTAAATTTTTTGAAAAAGAAGGCGTGGTTCCGCCCTCTATTAGTTTTAATGTAGATATCACCTTAACCACTTAAGCTAAAATAATCAAATTTGCTCACGACAAATTTCTTTAGCACTCCTGTTGATGCTATACAAATTGATAATAAGATATGAGAGAGCTTTATGAAAGTCGGAGTAAAAATAAGACGATGGGTGTGGAACCGCCCACTTTTAGGTGAAATAACATATATCGGGACCTGCCTTACCGATTTCGACCAAATTTAGTCCGTGGCATTTTTCTCGCATTTCAATGTCACAGTGCGGAAATGTTCTAAATCAGACTATAACCACGTCTAAGTACTTTTCATGTAGCACAATATTGAATCCCATTGGATTCTTTCGCTTGCCGGTGTACAAACAAAGAAGCAATATATATAGCGGGATATAACTATGCACAAATAATGCTTTTAGATTATGCCAAAACTGTTAAAGCACCAAAACCGAATGTATAGCTGACTTTTAACTGAAAATATCGGTCAATGTATGTATGTGATATTGAATTGGAATTCAGATAGAATCTTTTCCTATCTTATCTCTCTTAAAGTGTCAGTAAACTATGCCTGACATTAAGGTGATAATTCAACTTCAAAATGATCCATTAGCCTCAGGTTTATATGAACAATTTTTAGGCATTGGTTTTGGTAATATGCAATTCCTGATATACAATATATACGGCTCCCAGAGAATATGTCTAAATTTTATAATCATACGAGAGTGGTCATAAAAAATCATGAACAACATTGTTTAATCCAAACAAATACTTCTCTGCATTACTTCCACAAATCAACCGCCCCAACTTCACACACAAGCACAAAAGGAGAAACAAAAAGAAATAACTTTAACGCGCTTTTTGCCTTAAGGCATATTATTATCCCGCCAACAGCAAGTGAGGTATACAGTGAACACGGAGAACAAAACCAAGCGATATACAAGTGAACACAACAAGTAAAACACAAGCGAACACGGAGACAAGTGAAGTTTAATTAGACAAGCCATCAAACAGAAGTGAACTCAACATATCAGTGAACACAGTAAAACGTTTTTAAACAAGGAATCCTCACAACATTAAACAGCGATACTCTACAGCAGGGATATTAGCCCTCAGTGGCATTTTGCCCGTGCGGGCACGAGTGCACATTTTGGGGGCTAGGTGAGGGGATCATCGCGGGCAAACATGAAAAGGGAAGTGAGAGCAACGTATTTTACCACTCCTAATTTACAAATGAGAGCAACGTATTTTCCCACACCATGATCACAAATGAGAGCGCACACATATATAGAAAGTTGCACTGTGGGTAATAACTGTAAAATTGCCTAACAATTTTAAGTTTCTTTGTAACTATTATAAATTTATGAAATGTTAAACAAATAACAAAAAGTATAATAAATATCCTATTTTAGTAATAATTTTTTAATATGTCTTTATAACAGCATTAATTTGGTTTATTTGCCATAATAAATTCTATGTTTGGTTTAATCTCATTAGCTGTAGCTACGCGCATTATTGTACCAAAATTTAAATCAGATAACCTACTTCTTATTTTAGATATAATTTTTGAAGTAAATCGTTTCAAACCAAGTTATTTCTTTAAATTTCCTTATAAAAAGTAATTTCAATAATAACTTCAATTTATGAACCACTGTTTCTTCAAACACATACATATGACCAAATGAATCTTATGAGAGCGCAATGTAAATAATTACCCAACAACCCTTCTACCACCCGCCAATCGTAGAATTTCCAACGACTTGAGGTTTTCCGCAGGGTTGCCAGGCTCGACATACTGTAGTAATTATAAAAATTGTCTTCAATATATTTGATATTTTTTTAAAATAACTCAAATTCAGAATGCTATTATTTACAAATATATAAAGTAGTTTTAATAGTTTGAATTCAGTTTTGGTATTTTATATTAAGAGAAATTATAATTAAAAAGTTAGATGTGTACAAAACGACATATGCGTATTGAGCAATGGCAACATTGTTCGAATGAAAACGAGAACAAAACGCTTGCTGCTCGTAGCGAAGGGAGAAGCGGAATTCGCTGTTTCGGCCATTAGCGTTGTATTCGATTTGTGTGATTAGCTACTCTCAATTAATAATGCCATACCGCGCAAATATATTTTGATTTGATGATTTCTTATATTTTTGAAAATATGTGTTTCCTTCTATAGCTCATATTATTATTTTAATACATTTCCAGTTGCAACTTAGATTTTTAAAATTTAACAAAACAATTATAGAAAAAAACCTCAATTCTTTGAATATTTTGATAAAATAACCAAACTGAAAATATCACAAACCATATATGTATTTATATAAGCATTTTCATTAAATGGAACTGCAATATGTTTAAACAAAATATATATAATGGTAACAAGTATCTTTTATTTTTTATTTATGCAGATATGCATATGTACGTATAAAACAACTTGAGATAAGTTTTCCCAATTGTAACTAAAATAAATTTTTACAACTGGCATCACCACCATTAACTGATCTATCACAGGTACAGTGGTGTGAACAAAATAGGAACAACTATATGTGTTGGGAAGTTTTAAAATGTGCTGTTTTCTTATTAAATAAAATTGTTTTTAGATCAGTGGTCGGCATGAGAGGATCTGTCACTGTGTTGGTGAGCACCAAAAAAAAGTAGCCCAGTGAGAAATTGTAATTAAAATTAAGCAATTTTTATTAATAATTAATAGTATAATGAAAATTAACAAAATGTCTTTTGAGGATATAGTCCCTATTATCTTTAAAAGACTTGGAACATAAAAGGCATTGCATGGCATCAAAGGCATTTAGAATCATAAAATATTTCTCGCAGGGCATATTCCGTTTTGCGCTATAGTCTTACTTGATGTTAATTCGTTGCTGGCTCGACAACGACTGAACGATAGAGCGTAAGCGTACGTGTGAAGTTAGTTTGCACAATTGTGCTAAGAAATGCCGACCACTGTTTTAGATACAAGTATAACTTATATATGTTTTTCTACCAGTGATTAGAATTCCCCACCATGCAAAGGTAAATAAAAACAAATTTTAATGCGAAACTCTAAACCCTGCAAATTATGTTTACCTCTTTTTGTTCACACAACTGTACAATTCCGATATGAAGTAAACATCCGCTCTTCGATGAACGTGAAGTTACGGAGGAAAGCAATTGATTTTTTTCGCAACTTTTCGCAACTTGTTATGCCGTTCTCTCCGTAAACTGATATTCCCCTCATCTAGCCCCCGTGCGCACTTTGCTAACTTTGCGGGCTAAAATTGTGCCCATCCCTGCTCTACAGCATTTCGATCAACACATCAACACAGGATATAAAGGAATCATGATCCACAACAGGTTGCAATAATTAAATAAACTAACATAGAATTACATACACATTATATATCTACAAAATAAACCAATTAACCCATATTGGTAATACACACCCACCCATATATTTATATACATATATACACAATTGAATATTAAACTAAGCTTTTATAACGTTTGAACTCAAATTAATCATCTTTTAATTATTCATAATCGGCCCCATACGTCGACATATCCTGGCAAACATACTTGAAAAACCAAGTGGTATGAACACATTCATGTGTTGAGTGAATTAAAAGTTTTTTTTACGCTCTTGATTTTTCTTGGAATAATCCCAGTTTTCATAGTGACAGCACATAAATTTTGTCTTGGTACTTACCGGAAAGCCGGAGGATTCAAGTGGATAATAAGCCTAGAGAAATAGCTAGTACAATTTGTTTTAAATAAAAATTCATTTGTACGTACCTGTACTTTTTCGTGGCAAACTTGCAAATTTTCAGTTTTAAGTTTATTTTCCATTTCCCCTACTAACAGCAAATCACAGCAAAACGTGCACACATTTTTTTAATTTGCCGTTTTGTTTTGTTTAATCAGCTGTTCTCCGTTTTCGCTTCCTCCCTTTTCGTTTTGCTTTTGTGTTAGGCGTTGCCAACCATTGATAATATAAGCAAGGTTTCAGAGGTAGGGATTGAACATACTGATTGAGAGGTGTAGCCAGACTATTTTTTCACTGAGGCATGGCCTCTGAGAATAGTATAGGGCGTACACCATAGAATCCTTTCCGGAGGAATTCTAAAATTTTGAGAACGCCTATTAACGTCAGGATTGAGGAATCCACTGCTGCTGGGTCAACAATTAGCGATGAAACTACTGACCGAGCAAGCAGAAGTGAAGAGAATTCACTAAATAATGAAACTTCCGACAATTTTAACAAGCTGGGTTGTAAAATTAAAGAGTTGGAAAATATGATGGCTGGTCAAAGGCACGTAAATCAAGCTATGCGCGATTTACTGAGTATCATAATGAGCCCATATAAAAAAGCCGAGAAACCGGAGAAAAAAAATATGGTTGAGAAAGCAACCCAGATATCTCATATTTATAAAGAGATGAATACCCAAAAGCGGCTGCTTGAAGCATCGGGTGACCTACCCCCCACGAGAAAACCGAAAAAAGTTACTGAGAAGGTGCAACAAGTAAACAGTGAGCCAACGAAAGAAATACAAGAAAATATTACGGGCCAACACAGCGCGGGTGAAAAATGGGTGGATGTTGAGAAAAAGATGAAACCGATTCAGAAGAAAATTAGAACGAAACCGGACGCCATCATAATATCAAAAAATAGGGTGCGTCTTATGCTGATATTCTCCAGAAGATAAAAAGCGACAGTGGTCAAAAAGAGTTGGGATCAAACGTGACCTACATACGGAAGACGATGAAAGGAGAGCTACTCATCGAGTTGAAAAATCAGGCAGACAAGAAAGCCGAATCATTTCAAACCGTCTTAGAGTGAGCGGTAGGAGAAATGGCGCTGATACAGCCAAAAACCCATAACGTTACAATAGTGTGTAAAGACTTAGAGAAATTACAACACCGGAAGAAATCTGTGAGGTACTAAAACAAGAGTGTGGGTTCCAAAACCTGGAGAAATCAGGCGTCAAAAATATTAGAAAAGCCCGAAGTGGCACACAAATAGCTCTTATTTGTCTGCGCGCTCAAGACGCTAAAGTTGCATTAAAGTTGCACTGGTCTATCTGTCATCTTAGAGAATACTCACCCATTACCCGATGTTTTAGGTGCTTTCAACTGGGTCACATAGCACACAAATGTGTCAGTCAGACTGATCGATCAGCCCTCTGTACACGCTGCGGAGCTGCAGGGCATGTAGCAAAAGTGTGCAAAAATGCCCCGAGCTGTATGCTTTGTAAAAGAGAGCACACCGTCTTAAGTACGACATGTCCGAAGTACGTACAAATGATGAAAACAATGAAAAAATGAGGTTGTTACAGCTAAATCTTAATCGCTGCTCTGCAGCACAAGACCTGCTAAAACAAACAGTTCAAGAAGAGAATATAGATGTCACCTTACTAAGCGAGCCATATAGATTGCGTTCGGAGAGTACTTGGTGTAAAGACAGAAGTGGCAGGGCAGCAATATGGGCCTGCGAAGGACAAGCTTTCTCATTTCGCTCCAAAGAACTCCATAACGGCTTTACATGGGCGAAGATGCAAGGTATATATTTTGTAAGCTGCTATGCTCGCCCTAACGCAACAATCAGAGAATTTGAAGATTTTCTCCTAGAGTTGTCTCTAGAGACCAGAAACAAATCGACAACAATAATAGCGGGTAATTTTAAGGCATGATCTACTGCTTGGGGTAGCAGAATTACAAATCATCGTGGTCGCCTCATTCTAGAATTTTTGAGTCAAACAAACCTCACGATTCTAAACAATGGCACAAAAAGTTCATTTGAAAAGGGTAATATAGGTTCTATAATAGACCTAATGTTTGCTAACGACACGCTTAGCAGACATATTAAGTGGAAGGTATCAGATATTTACACAAATAGCGACCGTATGGCTATAATCGCTGAAGTTTGGTTCATCATATAGACCACCTTGCATGCTCGACACGATTGGGAAAGTGTACGTAAGCATTGTAAGAAACCACTTGGAACTAGCAATCCAAAAAGCCGGCAGATTATCAGAGGATTCGATATTGCGAAATGTTCAGTAAGTGGCAAGAGATGGAAAGGTGGCACAAAAAAGTATTGTGCGCTGATTACCCTGGATGTCAAAAATGCGTTCAACTCAGTAAAATGGGCAGAAATAATTAAAGCCCTCGATAAAAAACGGGCCCCTGAATACCTTATAAACATAATAACGAGCTATTTTAAAAACGGAGAGCTGATTTTTGAGACGGACGAAGGCACCAAGAGCTACTCTTTCTCGAGTGGAGTACCACAAGGCTCAGTGTTAGGCCCACTATTATGGTACCTTATGTATGACGGGGTGCTAAGAAAACAGCAACCAACAGACGAGAAACTAGTAGCTTATGCGGACCGTGAGGTCGCCAAACAATTAGCCGACCTGAGAAATAAATGTAATGAGTGCTTAAATAGTCTACGACAATGGTTCTCTTCTATGAGTCTGAAACTGGCGGAGGAAAAAACAGAAGTTTTACTGATAAGCACAAGGAAGATAGAAGAACGAATAGAGCTCACCATTTTGGAATACGAGATTACCCCGCAGCCGCAATTGAAGTATCTGGAAGTAAATTAGATAGATTAGATATACTGCCGCCAAGGCAAACAGAATTTATAATGCCCTATCCAGAATGACGACCAATAGAGGCTGTGTGCGTTCCAGCCGGCGATTCTTAATAGCGCAAGCAATGAGTTCCGTTATACTGTATGCGGCACCAGTATGGATATGCAAAACAAATAATTGCAGTGCATAGGCTTTCTGCAATTCGGGTAATAAGTGCTTTCCGGACTATATCAACCGACGCTGCTGAAGTATTAGCCTGCATGCCGCTCATTGACATCCAGGGAGATGAGCTCGAGCGTTTATATCAATTATCAACGCCTAAAACAGTATCGGTAAGGACAGAGAAGAGAAGCAAAAGTACTAAAATGGGGCAAGAACGGTGGAATTCCTCCTCCAAAGGGCGCTGAACCCATCGACTTAAACCGGACATCCACTCGTGGATAGACAGACGACATGAGGACTTAGATTTCTATCTGACCCAAATACTTAGTGGACATGGATGCTTTAGAAGCTACCTTTTCAAATTCCACAATGACATTTGTCCGAACTGTCCAGTACAGTGTACAGAGTATATAGAGGACTCTGAAAATGTATTATTTCATTACTCTCGTTTTTTGAATACAAGGGAACAGCTAAAAACCACACTCGGTGGTAGTTTTACGGTCGGTAACTTGACGACACTCATGTGTCAGTCGACTGATAAATGGAAAGCTGTCAGCGAAGCGTCAGCGTTTATAATGACCAAACTGAGATCTTTTCAATAGACTAGGCGTCCGTCAGTCCGCGCAATAGAGGAGACTTAAATGTCTTGTCCCTCCCACGAAGTAATACCTAGCCGGTGGTTCCGTGGGAGAGTCCTGAGGTGGGAGCAGGTTAGCTGAGTAAAGATCCGCACTCTTCAGCTTTCGATGCTTCCCTCCATTATCAAACAAAAAAAAAAAACAGTGGTGAATATCAATGTGAAGTTATATCGCCTTTTCCTTTACCATTTCAAAGTTTCCAATTTCCAACTTTACTTCTCAAGGATTAACCAACAATTTTGTACATAAACAGTATGCTAAATTAAGCTTTTGGAAATTAAATACATTTATATTACATTTTAGGAAATAGTTTGACTTTAAAAATTTGTTTTTCTACATTTCAGTCTGCTCATGTAATATACATACTCACAAGCACCGGTTGATCGAATTGTGATAATTATATATGTAATTACGCTGGATATTGTAATAACTTTCAATAAAAATTTCATCGCAACAGTCCAGATTGTTACAGTTTATTAAAAAAAATAACTTCTTCTTCTTCTTTACTGGCGTAGGCACCGCTTATGCGATTATAGCCGAGTCAATAACAGCGCGCCACTCGTTTCTTCTCTTCGCTACGTGGCGCCAATTGGATATTCCAAGCGAAGCCAGGTCCTTCTCCACTTGGCCCTTCCAACGGAGTGGAGGTCTTCCTCTTCCTCTGCTTCCTGCGGCGGGTACTGCGTCGAATACTTTCAGAGCTGGAGTGTTTTCATCCATCCGGACAACATGACCTAGCCAGCGTAGCCGCTGTCTTTTAATTCGCTGAACTATGTCAATGTCGTCGTATATCTCGTACAGCTCATCGTTCCATCGAATGCGATATTCGCCGTGGCCAACGCGCAAAGGACCATAAATCTTTCGCAGAACCTTTCGCTCGAAAACTCTTAAGTTCGACTCATCGGTTGTTGTCATCGTCCAGGCCTCTGCACCGTATAGCAGGACGGGAATTATGAGCGACTTATAGAGTTTGGTTTTTGTTCGTCGAGAGAGGACTTTACTTTTCAATTGCCTACTCAGTCCGAAGTAGCACCTGTTGGCAAGAGTAATCCTGCGTTGGATTTCCAGGCTGACATTGTTGGTGGTGTTTAAGCTGGTTCCAAAATAGACGAAATTATCTACAACTTCAAAGTTATGACTGTCAACAGTGACGTGAGTGCCAAGTCGCGAGTGCGACGACTGTTTGTTTGATGACAGGAGATATTTCGTCTTGCCCTCGTTCACTGCCAGACCCACTTGTGTTGCTTCCTTGTTAAGT
Source organism: Bactrocera correcta (assembly GCA_027475135.1). Lineage (NCBI taxonomy): Eukaryota > Metazoa > Arthropoda > Insecta > Diptera > Tephritidae > Bactrocera > Bactrocera correcta. Next base: position 66,784,616 of record CM050322.1, read on the forward strand.
CTGGAGAAAGCAGAACTAACGGCGCGGGTGTTGAGGCCGATTATATCAATATCATCGGCATACGCTAGTAGCTGTAAACTCTTATAAAAGATTGTACCTGCTCGATTTAGTTCTGCAGCTCGAATAATTTTCTCCAGAAGAAGATTGAAAAAGTCGCACGATAGGGAGTCGCCTTGTCTGAAACCTCGTTTGGTATCGAACGGCTCGGAGAGGTCCTTCCCGATCCTGACGGAGCTTTGAGTGTTGCTCAGCGTCAGTTTACACAGCCGTATTAGTTTCGCGGGGATACCAAATTCAGACATCGCGGCATAGAGGCAGTTCCTTTTCGTGCTGTCGAAAGCAGCTTTGAAATCGACGAAGAGGTGGTGTGTGTCGATTCTCCTTTCACGGGTCTTTTCCAAGATTTGGCGCATCGTGAATATCTGGTCGGTTGTTGATTTGCCAGGTCTAAAGCCACACTGATAAGGTCCAATCAGTTTGTTGACGGTGGGCTTTAATCTTTCACACAATACGCTCGACAGAACCTTATATGCGATGTTAAGGAGGCTAATCCCACGGTAGTTGGCGCAGATTGTGGGGTCTCCTTTTTTATGTATTGGGCATAGCTCACTTAAATTCCAATCGTTGGGCATGCTTTCGTCCGACCATATTTTACAAAGAAGCTGATGCATGCTCCTTACCAGTTCTCCGCCGCCGTGTTTGAATAGCTCGGCCGGCAATCCGTCGGCCCCTGCCGCTTTTTTGTTCTTCAGGCGGGCAATTGCTATTCGAACCTCTTCATGGTCGGGCAATGGAACGTCTGCTCCATCGTCATCGATTGGGGAACCGGGTTCGCCTTCTCCTGGCGTTGTTCGTTCACTGCCATTCAGCAGGCTGGAGAAGTGTTCCCTCCATAATTTAAGTATGCTTTGGGCATCGGTGACTAGATCACCTTTGGGGGTTCTACAAGAGTATGCTCCGGTCTTGAAACCTTCTGTAAGTCGCCGCATCTTTTCGTAGAATTTTCGAGCATTACCCCTGTCGGCCAGCTTATCAAGCTCATCGTACTCACGCATTTCGGCCTCTTTCTTTTTCTGTCTACAAATGCGTCTTGCTTCCCTCTTCAACTCTCGGTATCTATCCCATCCCGCAGGAGGATGGAGTCATGTGTAGAAGTTCACGCAAGTGAGGAAAGTTCTCTGATCGCCATTCACTTGGGAGTGGCCAGAAACGATTCTTTTACATATGACTCAAGCAGCTCACGACTTCCGGTCTTTGACCAAGTATCCTCTGGGTAGCCTAAGAACATCCGTTTGAAGGCGAGCTAAAGTGAGAAGGCGAAACCCCCCTGCATAGGGTTGTGCGCTGGGTTTGGGACCCGCCACGTAAAAAAACACCCCAGTGAATAGTCATAAACAGCCTCGGATGAGAGCCCCCCCTTTTGATGACGACCAAAAAAAATAACTAAATAAACAAAATAAAGACTTGAGAAAGGACAAATACAATTTTTAAAGAAGCCTCTCTGCAACACGAGTTTTCCGAGTTTTAAATTTGTCTGGCCTTGAAGCTCTGGCAACTGCGTGGGTCTGGTAAGCAAGCAAGTTTTTCCGAAGAAGATTTTATTGTCCACTTGTTTATAAGCCTTAAAAGTTTTTTTTTGCGTTCGTAAGGACTTTTGTACTTTCTCAAAGCTTTTGCGAACATCTGGCAGCACTTAAAAGGTCTAACGAAGTTTCCTTTATACTCGTACTTTGTATTGTTCTTTAAAATTTTTGATTAATTTTGCTACCTTAGACGATCTTCTCCGTTTATTTTTAAAAATCTCCTGGTTTTTGTTTCTTTATTTATGAACGCTGAATAATCATTCTCTTTGCAGCAAACTTCTGGCGCTCGACGGAATCTATTTTATTTTTTTTTGTAGATATCGCCTTGATTCTTCTTTATTTTTATTTATACTCATCTGCATATATCAGAGGCATATAAAAAAATCTTCTTCAGGTCCAACATAAGATAGCTATCGGAGCAAACTTTTGATTCAAATTAAATAATTTTGAGTTGGAAATACTTGCTTCGCTATTCTCTTATTGATTGTATAAGGAAGTCATTATATCAGTCATATGACGTTTAGCCCAAGGTATACACCAATTCTATTAACTATCATCCCTTACTCGATTGATGCTAATGCAAAAAAAAAAATGAAATTTTCAATGTTCCAAAGCTTAGGGATCTTCTGAGAATTCCCGACTAACTATCTCCCCTTCTACACAATACGCTGTACTCGAGATATCATATTTCCTCTTGCCCTTGTTCACTACGAGACCCATTTGCTTCGCTTTCTTATCTTTTCTAGAAAAATCAGAACTAACGGCGCGGTTGTTAAGGCCAATGATATCAATATCAACTGCGTATACTGTATACTCTTATAGCAGATGATACTTTTTTCTATTCTGCAACTCAAATTATTCTCGCCAAGAGTTAATTAAAGAAGCCGCACGGAAGGAAGTCGCCTTGTCTGTAACCTGTTCAATATCAGTTTACAGAACCATAGTAGTTTTGCGGGGATAGCAAATTCAGACATCACGGCATAAAGTCAGCTCCTTTACGTGCCGTCAAAAGCAGCTTCGAAATCGACGAAGAGTGTGTGTGTCGATTCACTTTTCACTTATTCAAGCACGGCGGCGAATAACTGATAGAAAGCATGCATCAGGTTCTTAAGAAATTATGGCCGGACGAAAGCATGCCCAACGATTGGAATTTAAGTATGCTATGCCCAATCCATAAGAAAGGAGACCACACAATCTGCGCCAACTACCGTGAGATTAGCATCCTCAACATCGCATATAATGTTTTATCGAGCGTATTGTGTGAAATATTAAAGCCAACCGTCAACAAACTGATTGGACCTTGTAAGTAAGGCTTTAGACATGGAAAATCAACAACTGACCAGATATTCACCAAATCAAGGAAAATACCAGTGAAAAAAGCATCGACACTCACCACCTCTTCGTCGCTTTCAAAGCTACCTTAGACAGCACGAAAAGAAGCTGCCTTTATGCCGCGACGTTTGAATTTGGTATTCCAGAAAAACTGATACGGCTGTGTAAACTGCCGTTGAGCAACACCAAACGTTCCGAAAGGACTTCCCGAGGCGTTCGATACCAAACGAGATTTCAGACAAGGGGACTCTCTTTCGTGTGACTTCTTCAACCCCCTTCTGGAGAAAATAATTCGAGCTGCAGAACTAAACCGAGAAAGTACAATCTTCTATTAAAGTGTACAGCTGCTGGCATATGCTAATGATATTGACATCATTGGCCTTAACAACCGCGCCTTTAGTTCCGCTTTCTCCAGAATGGGTAAGGTAGCAAGACGAAATTCCTCTTGTCATCAAACAAATAGTCGTCGCACTCGCGACTAGGCACGCACCTTACCTTTGACAGTCATATCGTCGAAGTTGCAGATAATTTCGTCTATTTGGAAACCAGTATAAATACCACCAACAATGTCAGCCTAGAAATCCAACTCAGGATATCTCTTGCCAACAGGTGTCACTTCGGACCAAGTAGGCAATTGAGAAGTAAAGTGCTCTCTCGACGAGCAAAAACAAATCTCTATAAGTCACTCGGTATTCTCGTACTACAGGGACATGGACGATGACAACATCGGAGGAGTCGACGTTGCGAGTTTTCGAGAGAAAAGTTCTGTGAAAGATTTATGGCCCTTTGCGGGTTGGCGAATATCGCATTCGATGGAACGATGAGCTGTATGAGATATACGACGGAATTGACATTGTTCAGCGAATTAAAAGACAGCAGCTACGCTGGCTGTGTCATGCCCAGCTCTGAAAATGTTTGACGCAGCACCCGCCGGGGGAAGCAGAGGAAGGAGAAGGCCTCCTAATTGGCGCCACCTTGTGTAAAAAAAAAAAAACGACTGACGCGCTGTTCTTAACTCGGCTATAACCGCGTAAGTGGTTTCTACGGTAGTAAAGAAGGTGAACTAGACCCTTTTACACAGTACTCCCGGTACAACATTAGTTGCGATATTCAGAAGGCTTTTCCCATGACAGTTGGCGCAGAGTGTGGGTTCACCCTTTTTGTGAATTGTCGCCGCACACTTAAAATCCCAGGTCGAACATGCTTTCGTCTGACCATATTTTACAAAGAAGCTGATGCATGCCTCTTATCAGTTCTTCGTCGCAGCATTTGAATAGAATCGGCCTCCGCCACTTTGTGTTTCTTCAGACAAAAAATTGCTATTCGAACTTCTTCGATTGGGGAATTGGGTTCACCATCTCCTGGTGGTATGCTCTAGGGTTTCTACAAGAGTATCCGGTTAAGAAACCTTCAGCTAGTCGCCGTATTTTTTCGTGGAATTTTCCAGCATTACCTTAACGGCGAGCTTGTCAAGCTCTTGGTACTCACACGTTTCAATCCCTATTTTCATTCTTTGCATTCTTTGCCCACCCTGGCGTTAAAGTCGCAAAGCAAGATTTTAACATCGCAGTGGGGGCAGCTCTTATACATAGATCCGCTCTAAGCGGTCATACAAGGCATCGTTTCTAACGTCGTGCTTTACTTCCGTCGGGGTGTGCGCACAATACAGCGATATGTTGAAGAACTTCACTTTGATGCGGATTGTGCCTAGACGTTCATTCACTGGGGTGAATGCCAAGCCGAAGGGAATGAAGTTTACCGAACTTAGTGTATAAATATGTGTTACAAATAATATGCTAAACATTATACTGTTTTATTTTGCAAGTAATTTCCTAAATTATAGACCAAATAGTCGCCCTTTCAATGCCACTTTCAGTGAAACAGCTATATCCAATTAAGTTTAAGTATGACATGTTTATATACTCTTTCTAATTGTGTGGAAAATTTCCGTACCGATTTGAAACTGAATTGGAGTGAAAAGACTTCAGTTTATACATTGAAGATATAACATCATGCCACATGCTAATGCCAAATACGTGTAGGTGCCGTCTGTACTCGAGCACTTGTAACATGAAGAAAAATATTAATATGGAAAGATTAATGAATTTTTCTCAAAATAAATAAAATATAATACCAATTAACTGATGGATAAGAGGACCATCAGCCTATATTACATTTTGCTCAAATCGGTTCAGTGATAGTAGTCACCAAACAAACATTTTTATATGTGTATGTATAGATATAGATATTTACACATGTTCTTTATATGTATATGAAACTCCACACATTTTCGGCATTAAAATATAGTACATATGTATATCCAGAATTATATAATATATAATATAAACGATATAAGACCAAGAGGATTATATGTATGTATATTAGGTCAATAAGGTTAGGAGAGTATTGATTTTCAATAGGGGTATTCAGACCAGCTTTGTTAATTCGTTAGTCGTTACTCGGTAGTTTTTTATGTGAGTTTTGTTTTTGTAAAATTAACAGATTATCGTTTTACCGAGTAACGAACTACCCGACTGACATAAGCACGACATTATCCACAATTATCACGTCACTCGATCACGCACTCAGCGCATGGCCTGAGTACAAAGTCCAAACATCATGCCACATGCTAATTAGTAAAAAATGTATATGTAAAGCAAACATATAAATAATAAATCAGTAAGTTATTCACATGTCTTTTGTTACAAAGCATCCATAGAGCTCAGTGATAGAGTAAAGGAACGTTCTGATATGAGCGCTAACACGCAAGTACAGAACTAAAAAATATATTTTTTGTATTTCTAATACGGAAGAATATTAATTGGCGCCCAACGTGGAGCTACACAACAAAAGGATTCAGATATAAAATCCTTACAGTGTTGTCAAAAGGATATAAATCTCATAGGAAAACATAAAGGAATATAAATTCCATATTTTAAACAAATAAAGTGAAAATACAAATGAATAAAGAATGACACAAAACGAAATAACAGCTCTAAATTAAGTCATACAGGACCTACAGAGGAGACCTACACGAATACCAGGATCAATTATGTTCATACGACACTCCTGGAGAAGTAGACCTTAATATATTTAAAACGTTGCCAACGTTTAGTGGAGACTACCACGATTACCGAAATTGGAGGAAGATGATTACAACATTAATGTCCAATATGTCCAAATTTCAAGCATTTAATATATATGCTGAAGCAGTCATCATGGTTAGGAGTAAAATCACGGGGAAAGCAGCCCAGATATTAATTAATAACAACACTAAACAAAACTTCGACGCAAAAATTGAAAGATTAGATGATTCATAGGCAGACCAGAACCACTCTACGTTCTGGAAGAGGAGATGATGAAGATTCGACAGGAAAATCAACCTCTACACGTACATATATTACGACACATTAAATCAATCTCTGAACATCGTGTTATCAAAAATAGAAATGACGCACAAAAACGAATATGTAGCTGAAGCCTTAAGCAAGGAAGTGCAGTTTAAAGATGTCCGAACGTTTATAACAGGATTAAAAAGCCTGACAACAAAAAATGCACTCTACTCCAGAGGATGCCAAAGTATTAATGAGGCATATGGAATCGCACGCACTATGCAGCATGACTCGAAATACCAACAGTTAGAGTATATTCCACGCATGAATATGACTGTACCCAGATACAACAATCCATTTTATCTGCCACGGCAAACTCAACCACGTGTCGAACACATGAAAGTAGACCCGTCATCAGCACAATTCAGGCGACGCACACAGTACATACCACAACAAGTAACGCCCAGAAACAGCAGTATCAACAAAGAAATATTCAACAACCACAGCAACAACGTCATGGAATATTTAGCGGCCAACGCCTAAACCAGTTTTTGAAGAGAAGCAGAGATACAAATTCAGAAGTACATGGAAAAAAAGAAAGAGTCAACCAGCTCAACGGCGACAACGACGTAGAAGATGTACAGTCTCTCTACAACGAACCAGCCACCGATGAAGAAGAAGCTGAACAGACCCATTTTTTTTATAAAATACCACGGTCTTCCTACCTTAAGAAGTACTGCACCAAATGGTAAGTCCGTGTATATACTAATAGATACAGGTGCTACACGCAGTTATGTAAAAAGTGAATATCCATACGCAAAGAAAATATTGTTAGATAAACCACTAAAAACTAGAATTTTACACGGAAGTTCAATAATTACACTTAAAAGGAAAATAAATTTGTTAGGCCATGAAATCGAATTTCTAGATATTGATAAATTAAAAGATTTCGATATGATATTAGGAGATGACAATTTAAAGAAAATGAGAGCTAAAGTTAATATGATGAATTATTCAATTAGTTTTTCAAAGAAAAAAAATAATTTAATAAAAAATGTACTCAATTACACCATGGTGACGAAACATACAAAAAAGAAATTGATAATTTAATAAAAAATAATTATTGTGGAGAAATTTTACCATTTACAACTACTATAGAAGCAGAAATTAGGACAGAGACCAAAGATCCTGTCTGGGTAAGACAACATCCATATCCTTATTCGGATCACGATTATGTTAACAAAGAAATTGAGAAACTATTGCAGAATAATATAATTCGGCCAAGCAAAAGCCCATATAACTCCCCAATATGGACAGTTTCAAAGAAAGGCAATGATGAAGAGGGAAAGCCTAAAAGAAGAATGGTTATAGATTTCCAAAAAATTAATAAACAAACGATTGCACATAGATATCCAATTCCCGACATAACAATGACTTTACAGAATTTAGGGAAAATTACATACTTCACGACACTTGATTTAGAATCAGGATTTCACCAGATCATGATTAAAAAGAAAACAGAGAAAAAACAGCATTTTCAGTAAATGGAGCTAAGTACGAATTCCTTAGACTGCCATTCGGGTTAAAAAACGCTCCTTCCACATTCCAGAGATGTGTCGATGATATACTCAGAAAGTATATTGGCAAATGTTCATACGTATATATAGATGATGTCCTGATATATTCCAACTCACCCGAGGAACATATGAGATATATCTCTAATATAATACAGACATTACACAGAGCCAATATAAAAATCTCTGAAGAAGAGTGAACCTTTTTTTAAGAGGCAAACCGAATTGCTGGGACATGTTATCAAAACCGGAAGAATAACTGTAGATCCAAAGAAAATATAAGTAATTGATCGATATAAAATACTAACAAATCTGAAATAACTTAGGTCAATCCCAGGTCTAGCTTCCTATTATAGGAAATTTGTGAAAAGCTTTGCACAAATATACAAACCATTAACCATTTATCTTAGAGGAGAAAATGGAAACATTTCAAAAAATAAAAGCTCAAACGTGAAAGTAACATTAGACAATGAAGCATTAAAAACTATTGAAACACTAAAAACTTGTTTAAAAGAACAAATAGAATTATATCAACCTGACTTTGAAAAAGGATTCGACCTAACAACTAAGGCTAGTAATTACGCCTGTTTAAATGAGTTAAGCATCCACCCCTTCTACCCGGTAAAACTAGTCCATCCTAATGAAACAGCGCAATTCACCACAGGATGCCACTACAATATAACACACCACACTTGCCCCAACCCAACCAACAAAAGCAATGGACAACGGGGAAGCTAATTCAATTCGTTCGCCACATTTCGTCGAGCACTCATCGCTGATACATTCGTTCTACACATACTTCGCTTCTATACTGCGCCGCGGAATTCCCACTTTTTTCGATCGTCATCGTTTCACCCGCGCCGACAGCGATCCAACTCTTCTACCTATATACATACATATATTTTCGCAAAGCATTGTTCTGTAAACAAATGATATCTTTAAATAAATTGTACCGGTTAAATAAATAACTTTTTTCCATTTTAAACACTCGCGCGAGTGTATTGTGTTCCCCAATAAATTGCCTCGTTCTCAGTCAACAGAAATCCAATAGCATTCATTTATCGAACATTGAGTCAGACCGAACAAAACTATTCGACTAATGAAAAAGAAATGTTAGCGACAGTCTGGTCATTGAAAAAACTTAGAAACTTTTTACATACATGGCATAGCCAACTTAACGATATACACTGATCATCAGTCACTAATTTTTTCAATATCCGAGAAAAACCCAAACATAAAGTTAAAAGGGTGGAAAAACCTCATAGAAGAATATGGGGCAACATTAAAATACAAGCCAGGACACGAAAACATAGTCGCAGATGCTTTGTCTCGACAAATAAATATTACTTCAGATGAATCGCAAAAGTCAGCAGAAATATCAACACAAAATAATATTAGAAAGGTAAAATCACCATTTAATTCTTTCAAATATCAAATACATTTAATTGAAGGAACTGGAAATTCGCTTTATGCAAAAACTATTTTCCCCAAATACGAACGCTATACACTTACGTTCAAAGATGAGAAATTCCTAATGGAAAATATTAGAGCAGTATTGAAACCAAAAATAATGACTGCATTTCACTCAGACCTAGAACTAAGGCATAGACTCCAGAAAAAAATTACACATATTTTCAGCACTTACCCAAAAGTATTTGCACAAACAGTATTGAGGGACATAACCGAGAAAGAAGACAGAATTAATATTCAAGAATCTACTCATAATCGCGCACATAGAAACGCAAAAAATAATCTAAAAGAATTATTGGAAACATGTTATTGGCTCGAACAAAAGAAAGACACTGATACGCTGAACACAATGGTTGCGACAGACGACAACCGACAGCTGTCAAATATTAAAATACACACGTTCTTATGGACACTGTTATTTAGACAGCTGCACGACTAGACGACGGTAGGCCGACAGTTGTCGTTCTCGCTAACTTCAATATTCTCCTATATTTGCCAACGACAGTAGGACGACAGTAGAGTTTACAGAGAGATGAGGAAGAATGGTGGTGCCACTAATATGTAAAATGTAAAATTATTCACAGATCTTACAAACTTAACGTTATTTTACAAATAAAACCATAAAATAGCTCTATTATATCATTTGTAATAACAATTGATAATTTAAAACAAAAAGATATACCTATTTACTTATTTTTTGCATAAAAAATTTCACTTTGAACAAAATATTAAAATTTCATTGAAGTGCAAGGTATTAGTACGGCCACAACGAAATTGTGTACATGCAAAATGGAGAGCTGTGTTGTCTTGTGTACATGCGTTCAGGTAGTAGGATGCACAACGCCGTTTTCGGTTCACTGTCGTGATGCCATGTTGTGGCGCAAGCATTGTATTCAGCATATGAAGCTACAGTACGCAATTTTACAACTTGTGACGTAAATAAATACGAACGTAGACCAATAAAACACCTAATAGAAAAAACACCGACACCTTACCAAACCGGTACATCCATACAATGGACATATTTCAAATAAATAGTTCACGTTATCTATCTAGAATAGACACATACTCAAAATACGCATACTTACGAAAACTAGAGTCCAAATTTCAATTCTATAACATCATGAACGAAGTGATATCGCAAGTATATCCGTATTGTACCGAACTAATGACGGTCAACGAATTGATAATTTCGGGTGTAGGCACAAAAGCCAAACTAAATAAGCTAGATATAAAGCACACACTAAAAGCAGAAACAGTCAAAAACGCTACTCCCTTCCTTCCTTTTCCTTCCCTATCGGCAAAATGTGTGCACAGTAGAGAACGTAGGAAAAACGCAGAAATCAGCCATCTTTGTTTGTTTTCATTTGAACAATGTTGCCATTGCTCAATACGCATATGTAGTTTTCTACACATCTATGTTTTTAATTACAATTTTTTACAATATAAAATATCAAAACTGAAGACAAACGACTCTGATTTTGAGTTATTTTAAGAAAATTTTAAACGTATTGAACAGATTGAATTATAATAGTTGATAATTACTGCAGTATATCGATAGTGGCAACCCTGCGTTGTGAGAGAGCAATCAGCTGCCACGTTTGCGGCGGCAAAATCCAAATGTCGCGGATTCTCACGTCATCGTCACGTCAGAGGGAAGGGAGAAGCGTTTTTCACTGCTGAGTTACATTGTGCGCCCATAAGATAGGTACGATTCTGCGTTGTTCACTGGCTAGCCTACAACAGCAAACAATCATTCGACTTTCGGGTGTAGGCACAAAAGCAAAACTAAATAAGCTAGATATAAAGCACACACTAACAGCAAACAATCATTCGACATCGAATGCCCAAGTCATTGTATAAACCTACAAGTAACAAAAGAATCAGCTGTTTTCCAAGAATTTTTCACAGCTGAGATCACCTGATCGAAATCTGCCTTTTTTAGGCACAGAGATGTAATTAAAAGAAATGTACAAGATCAACTTTTTGGTGAAAAAGTATTTGTAACGGAAAACATTATTGAAAACTTTCAAGAATATTTTTGAAACAAAAGTTTATTGGATATTTATTGCTCTTCCTCACCACCTCTGAGGTTGCAATGGCGCACTATCAATCTTTTTTTAGGTGTTCGGTTCCCCAGGAGGCCTATTTTCAGCCTTTTTATATATACAGCCTTAAATCAATCTACTTATTATAAAAAATATGATTAGGCAAAAATAAATATATAAAGTCAGATACAATTCATGAATACTAATTACATTAAAAATATAACATTGACAATATATGTTAAAACAATTAACTGGAAACTATTTAAACAAAAACCAAAATATATATAAAAAAAATCAGGTGCAATTCCGTTGTATGTATACGTTAACAACACAAGTCAAAACAATCAACTTGTAATTATTTTAACAAAAACTAAAATAAATATAAAAACATTGGGTACAATTCCATTGTAAACATTAACAATACAAGTCATAACAATCGATTTGTGTTAATTTTAACAAAAACAATAATTAATATAAAAAATCAGGTACAATTCAGGAACAACAACAATAATATTCAAAACAATCTACTAAGTAATAAATAATATTTACAAAATATTCTAAACCACCCACAGCGAAATACTTATTAAAAACCCTATCAAAGGAATAGTAGTGGAAAGAAGGGTCCTATTAAAAATTAATTACATATTTGTTTATGAAATTGGAAACATTTAATAATATATTGATACAACAATTAATATTTTGGACAAAACTGATTAAATTTAATATTTAGGAATTTAAATAATCGAAAAATATTTGAATATTTTATAAAAATATTGTTAAAGTTATAAATTTTAAAACCTAACACGGCAACACACTAAAGCAGATTTGAGGCATTTGAACGTTTTAGTAGTGGAATATTTGGGGGAACCCGTACCAAGTGACTAATAAGTAGCAGAATATTTGGGAGCAACTCGAACCAAGTGCCTAATTTGTAGTAGAATATTTAGGGGCAACCCGAACCAAGTGACTAATTTGTAGTATATTTTTGCGTATGTGTTAGTGAAAAATGAAGGATTGGTTACTTGTAGGTTTATACAATGGCGCAAGTCGAGAGGTTGCACAGCATAATATTGGAAATAGCAAGAGCCTTAGTAGCAGACACTGAACACTACTGAAGAACAAATTTTCAATCAATTGAAATAATGAATAGAAAAGCAAATATTGAGAAACACAAGAATATAAACAAAGATATAAACAATAGGTCGTTCAAAGAATCTCGATGAGGAAAATCGATATAAAATATATTGTAAAAGAGACAGACTACACTAAAACAAAACTGAAAATAAAACAACTGAAATAACATTACTACTAGTGGAGGATAAAAAAATATGTGTTAACTGAAATGGATCCTTCGTATTTATTCGAAAGTGAAGATTACTTACTTCATGTGACGAATTTAACAAAAGATATTAAAGCCATACAGTGAAATTAAAGAAATGTTAGAACAAACAAAGAAAGATGCAGCAGATGAAATATTAATTAATAGAATTGAAATATTAAAGAATCAACTACTAACGCGACGAACCAAAAGAAGAGATTTCCAAGATCAGGACTCAAATTCATAACAGGAATACCCGATCCGTGACGATATAGTAGAATCAAAGTAATCGACATAATAGACGGAATAATGAATACAACAACCAAAAGAGTAATAAATTCAAACGTTGAAAAATTGATTGAAAAATTTAATCCCAAAGTGTTAAAGTCAAGATTTTTACTTAAAGAAGTTCACAAAGAACTTTTAGATCTAACGACAACAGTTAACTTTGCTAGAAATGAAAACTTTTATTCTGCAGCAATCAATATCGAAGAAATAGAAGAAATGGTTAGAAAAGAACAAATAATATTCCCATAATTGATTTATTACAATATTCCACAATACACATATGTAAAATTAATGAAATATTTGTAGTAGTATATAAATATCCTATAATAATAGAGAAATGTGTAATGTATGATGTTACACCAATGGCTTACAAGCATGGAAAATTTAACTTTGACGCAATGATTTCAATGTGTAAAGGCAAACCACAAAGAATTAAAGATTGTAAAAATAATTTAAGCAAATACATTTGTAGAAATGAAAAAACAGATCAATGAACCATACCTTTAATGCATAACCAAGAAACACACTGTAATGTTGTTGAAGAAAATAACAAATCAATAGGGGTATTCAGACCAGCCTTGTTAATTCGTTAGTCGTTATTTGACACTTTTTTACATGTATTTTGTTTTTGTAAAATTAACAGGCTATCGTTTTACCGAGTAACGAACTATCCATCTGGCAAGCTTGATAATTGTTTCGTTACTCGGTAATATCACATCAGTTGTTCTCCTGCTCCTCTGTACATCAATTTAAAGTACTTACCAGTAATAAATTTGATCTGCTTCACATAATTTTAAATTAAATGACTGACAATTTTTGATTTTGTACTTTGTTGGGGCATTTTTACTCTTTAATAAAATTGAATCAGCTGTTTCGAAAGAAAATTTACCATACTTCCAAGGTAGAGCAAAAAGTATGTTAACAGTTAAGCCTTTTAACGAAGTATCAACTAACGAATTACCAATTTAACAGGCTTCGGTCTGAATACTCATAATAATTGAATGAAATCATGGTAATATTATCCTAAGCGGAACACACGTATTAAATAATGAATCTACATCAGGAAACAATTTAATACAATTTACAGATCCCATAACTATTGATGGAAAAACTTATAAAAACAAAAACGAACAAATTAAAAAATATGTCAAAGCACAAGGCAATGAGAAAAGAAAAATGCTTGAACTATTACAATCAGATACTGAATACAAATGTACTAATATTCAAAAATTAAATAAATTAATAATTCCTTTTAAAGAAAATCCTATAAGAAATACACTAATAGCCATTGTATCAGGATGCATTGTAATATTAATAATATACTGTACATTTAAGTTATACTCTTTATATACTAGAATCCAGTCCAATAAGATTCAGGAAAGAAACCGCATTCAATATCAAGCAGTACTCCGACAAAAAGGAATGGAACATCTGATCAAGCAGTCAGAGACGACTTTTCTTTAAGGGAAGGGAGAGTTAATACTCATTCTGATAAGAATGATATCATCCACAATTATCACGTCACCCGATCACGCACTCAGCGCATGGCCTGAGTACAAAGTCCAAACATCATGCCACATACTAATCGGTAACAAATGTATATGTAAGACAAACATATAAATACTAGTTCAATAAGTTATACACATGTCTTTTGTTAACTATAAGACTTCAATGATAGAATAAATGAACGTTCTGATATGAGCGCTAACACGCAAGTACAGGACTAAAAAATATATTTTTTGTATTCCTAATACCGAAGAATATTCATTAGATGATATTTTTTTGTTACTTGGTAACATCACTCAGCTGCTTTGTTTGCGTTGTTGCCTCAACAGTTAACTTAATTCATTGCAAAAACATACCTTTGCTATCTACTACAAATTAGTTTCTGACAAATTTTTCAAAAGTAAGTAATTAATATAATTGAATCAGCTGTTAAGAAACAAAATTTACACCCACTACTGATGTACAGCAAAAAGTATATTCACAGTTAAGTGTTGTAACGATGTATCAACTAACGAACTACCAGATTAACAATTTCGGTCTAAATACCCCTAATATATTTCAATTTTATCCATTTTGGCATATTGCCTGATATACCTACATATGTGATATAAAGTTAACAGGAATTAGCGATTTGTACTATAGTGAGCAAATATAGTAAGGCTTTATACATAATTTAAAAATTTTTAATTTATTCTACAAAATCTCTGCCGACCATCTCAAAGTCATCGCCCTTTGAACTAATACATTTGCGACAACGCTTTTTCCAATCCCGGAAAAAGTTGGTAAAATCAATTTCCAGGATAGCCTTCAACGCGCGTAGCGACTTATGTTTAATGTCTTCAAGTGACCCAAAACGGGTTTTCCGGAGCGGTCGCTTGAGATTGCTGAATAGCAAACAGTCACACGGAGCTACATAAGGCGAATATTTTAGCTACGGCACTATATTGGATGAAAATTTGGTGAATCATGGTGCAACATCATGGTGCAAAAACCAAGAGTTGTCGGCCAATAACACCAAGCTCTTTTTACGAATAGCTTCACGCAAATGACACAAACCACTCAAATAGTAGCGAGTAGAAAAGAATTTGGTGTGCAAAACGCTTCGATCATCGAAGAAAACTGTCGACATAACCTTTATTTTTGACTTGCTTTGATCTGTTTTTTTTTCGATTTTGTTTCAATTTGCCACGGTTTTCGGCCGATAAATCTCTTTTGCTTTTAAATTGCAAGCATAGATCCAAGACCCATCGCCGGCAATAATACATTTAAGACATTGTTTCACAAGTATGAACGCATCACGGTTTTTCGAATAAATTTTTTTTTTCTTTTTTTACTTTTCTTAGGCCCAAATGATCTATGAACATGGTTTTCACTGATTCTTCCGTTATTCTAACGATGCCAGTAAAATCTCTGACTATTATTCGACGATTCTCAAACACAATTTTTTTTATTTTATTGACATGTTGAGCATCAGTTGATGTTGAAAGCCGTCCTTGATATGGTTCATCGTCATCGCGTTCTCGGCTCTTTTCGAATATTTTGTATCAAAACCTTGCTCGCGACAAACAATTAACATCCTGAACGTTTAACCACCAGAAATTTTATTCCACACACAAAATTGATACACCGTCGATGGAACAGTTGCAAATGCGAACACTATTAGGCGAAATTTTGCCTTGCCCTCGTTCTCAAATAGACCCATACGCTTTACTTTTTATCTAGTCCGGAGAAATCAGAACTAACGGTCCGGCTGTTGATGCCAATAATATCATTATGGTTGGCGTGTGGCATTAGCTGTATACTCCTATATAATTAAGATTGTAAATTCTCTATTCAGATCTACAACACATATTAACTATTCTCTTCAGCAATAGATTTAAGAAGTAGGGAGTCCCCTTGTCTGAAACTTCGCTTGGTATCGAACGGCTCGAAAAGCAGGTAGATAGTAAATTTTCAAGGTGTAAAGGCGCACTTATAACATCTAACCAGTTTGTTGACGGTGGGCTTCAGCTCAGTTGGCGCAGATTGGACTCCTCAATTTTTCCCCTTATTATAACGGGTGATTTTTTTGAGGTTAGGATTTTCATGCAGTAGTATTTGACAGATCACGTGGGATGTCAGACATGGTGTCAAAGAGAAAGATGCTCAGTATGCTTTGACATTTCATCATGAATAGACTTACTAACGAGCAACGCTTGCAAATCATTGAATTTTATTACCAAAATCAGTGTTCGGTTCGAAATGTGTTTCGCGTCCGTGTCCGATGAGCGATGAGGCTCATTTCTGGTTGAATGGCTACGTAAATAAGCAAAATTGCCGCATTTGGGGTGAAGAGCAACCAGAAGCCGTTCAAGAACTGCCCATGCATCCCGAAAAATGCACTGTTTGGTGTGGTTTGTACGCTGGTGGAATCATTGGACCGTATTTTTTCAAAGATGCTGTTGGACGCAACGTTACGGTGAATGGCGATCGCTATCGTTCGATGCTAACAAACTTTTTGTTGCCAAAAATGGAAGAACTGAACTTGGTTGACATGTGGTTTCAACAAGATGGCGCTACATGCCACACAGCTCGCGATTCTATGGCCATTTTGAGGGAAAACTTCGGACAACAATTCATCTCAAGAAATGGACCCGTAAGTTGGCCACCAAGATCATGCGATTTAACGCCTTTAGACTATTTTTTGTGGGGCTACGTCAAGTCTAAAGTCTACAGAAATAAGCCAGCAACTATTCCAGCTTTGGAAGACAACATTTCCGAAGAAATTCGGGCTATTCCGGCCGAAATGCTCGAAAAAGTTGCCCAAAATTGGACTTTCCGAATGGACCACCTAAGACGCAGCCGCGGTCAACATTTAAATGAAATTATCTTCAAAAAGTAAATGTCATGAACCAATCTAACGTTTCAAATAAAGAACCGATGAGATTTTGCAAATTTTATGCGTTTTTTTTTTTTTTTTAAGTTATCAAGCTCTTAAAAAATCACCCGTTATATTGGGCTGAACACATTTAGGTTCCAATCATCGGCCTGCTTTCATCCAACCGTATCTTGCACAGAAGTCGGTGCATGCACTATGTCAGTTCTTTACCGCCGTATTTAAATAGTTCGGCCGGTAGTCCATAGGCCCCTGCCACTTTGTTGCTGTTTAGGCGGATAATTTCATTCGGACCTCATCATAGTTTGGCAATGGAACATCTAATCCATCGTCATCGATTGGGGTGTCAGATGGATATATAATTTTGTTGCCACCTTGTACTTTATATTTATACTTTATCACCACTTTGGATCTTACAAGTGTATGTTGCGGTTTTTCAATTTTTCATTAGTCGCCGCAATTTGTAGAAATTTCGAGCATTACCCCTATCGGCCTGCCTTTCAGCTCTTCACGTGCCTCAGCCTCTTTCTTTTTTGTCTGAATATGCGGCCCGCTTCCCTAATCAACTAGCTGTATCTATCTTACCAAGCTGTCCGTTTTCTCTCCACTCCGACACGACAGTTCTCATCAAGCCAGCTGTTATTTTGACCTTTACAAAAACCAATGGTTTCGATTGCAGCTGTTCGTAAGGAGTTTTAAATTCCGTCCCGCAGTTCCCTTACACCGAGTTGCTGATGAGTGTTCTCAAAGGGCAGAGTGGAAACCCGTTTCGCTGTCGATTGTGATAATAGGCTTCGAAAGCTTACCTACCCGCTGGAAGGCGTGTTTTGCTTTACAGAGGCGAATTTATTGACGAATTTTTGGCGAAGTCGATCAACCTCAACCCACTCGGAGAGGTTTCACCATGAAGGTTGAATTTTCTAACTGTTGTTCCAAAGGTGCTTTCTTTGCCCACCCTTGCGTTTAAATCGGCAATCACAATTTCTGCATCGTGACGGGAGGTTGCCATAAGTGCGGCAAAGACATTATTTTTTATATCGTTCTTCTCTTCAGTCGGGGCGTAGAAGCAAATCAGTGTTATGGTGAAAAATTTTAAACTCATACGGATTGTAGCTAGATGTTAATCCACCGGAGTGAATAACGGGACCCAACGACTGAGCCTTTCTCCCATCACAAATCCCACACCGTATGTGGCCGTTGTAGTAAATGTCACAAGGACCTACTCGTCTCTGTCCTTGTCCATCGTATTTCTTGGACATTACCCCCGCATTCATTAGCTTTCACTTTTACGAGGACATCAGCCAGCTGAGTATCGCCACTTTCCCCGATTTAGGAACCGGACATTCCAAGGGATGACTTGAAATCATAGTCCTTATTATATTTGTATTGGCGGTCATGAAAAGTGGGGACATTTATCCAATGTTGTTGTTTCTTTTTCACTGAGAGTGGTTTGTACGCAAAACTTCGCTAGACAAGTAGTAATATATATACTCGTATGAATAATTTCACTCATCGTAAAAATCGCCGAATGTACTTTATGTCCTTTAGAAAAGCAAGGCTAAACACTAATGATTATTTTGATGCAACTTCTGGCATAGATGTCACTGACAGTCATACGAAGCTAACAAAAATATATTTCGACAAACGAGTTTTTAGGCTATATTTAAATTAAATGTCTAAATATTTTTTGCCACACTAGTACATTAGGTACATGGAGACCGAAATTTTTTTAGTACATAATTGTATACTGAAAGATAATTATTAGGAACATAAAATATTCTCAAATAAATATGCATTCCTTTACTTATCGAATTCTCATTATTATCGATTTAGTTTACTTCCTCATGCTTTAAGCATCTATTAAGAATCTGCCTGCAAGAAAGGAGACTTATAGAAGTATTTTATTAAAAACAGAGCTAAAAATATTATATCAATAAATAAACGTGTTTATGAGGACACCAAACGTCTAAATACTTTAATATTTTTCATATTTCATTGCGTGAATTCTATGCTAAATTTTCACTGCACATATCAAATAAATACTAAATCGAATACTAGAATTGCATACATATGTATATAGTCTGTGTCCTGATGTTTAAAAACAGACATATTAATAACTGGCTGACCCCGCAGGCGTTGTCCTGCGTGAAATTATGTTTTTTGAAATGAAAAGAAAGTAGAAGTTGAGTAAATGTACAGAGAAGATGGTTTCCCAACTCGTGAACACGCCACGTATAAGTGGCTGTGTGAAAAACGTGATATTTCCAGATTTATGCCACACGCTTCTAGCGAGTATCTTTGTGCCCTGTTGATTGTCATCGCAAACGCCATTTTCACTTTAAACTGAATACGTTCGAACTGAAATAGCAAATCGTTGGAACTCAACGGAATTCGCAGAATTTGATAGCTGCGGCACAATCAGTAGGGTTCCATTACAAAATTTCGCCGCATGAAAATTGCGAAACATATAGACGAAACTTTGAGACGCAAATAATGTGGCGTCATATCAAGCCTCTCCAATGGTTTTAGAAACTACACTGGATAATTCACGGATTCGTATTTTTATCAGCTAAAATTGCGCGTGTACTCAAGTAATCGTAGTCACGATAACTTAGCCAATGTTATTGGCCATATTTCGTTGAAGTGAATTTGAAAAAGGCAGGTGGAATTGATATCAAACCACTGGGAGTATCAACTGAAATTTGCTTATTTCCAATTCTTATCGAATACGATGTGAAATGTCTTCGGCAATGTAATTTTTGTTCATGTCCCTTAATTGACGCGGATTTGAAGGCTGAAATGATCATCGTGAAAAGCGTGCGAACTTCAGTGGCATGAGAAGTACATCGAATCGTCTATCATTTGATTCAATTTATTATCATGTTCCAGCAATTGTAATTGCTTTCATGCTTCTCAAAAAGTTGCACACACTGTACCATTCACAGTACGCAATGACTCAAATGAAATTGAACCACATGTTCCCATGTTGAAGCAATCGTCGTTTTTCGGGAGGATTGTATAAACTCAACCTTAGGCTGTAATGTATGCCCTGGGTTGAATACACTCTTTGTCCATTCTCCAAATGAACTGCGAGGCGCACAACAGTCGGAAAACGTTCATGAATTTCGAAAGTAAATATCCTACAAAGCGCTTTATTGTAGTTCGCGTATCGACCTATTTGATACTTGCTGATCTTATCTCGCTAAGGCCAATAACCGCCATGTTTCTTTCTTTGGTGACGTATCTGCAAACGTATTTGATCGATTTAACCAAAATCCAATATTCAACATTGACATGAGTTTGGAATGTGAATTAGATAACAGTGGCGAATATGGTACGATCCATGTGTTTTCGACTTCGATATTCACTCTTCTAAGTTGAATGCTAAATGTCCTGCTATTGACGTCTGGTAAGCTACGCCGATAGAGTGAATATCCATCATTTCCAGTTTGCGTTTCCGAAAGAAAAGCACGTGGATAGTGTTTCGTGCATTTATTGTCAGACATACAAATCGAAGT
>CM050322.1:66806459-66831459 GCA_027475135.1 Bactrocera correcta
CAGACCAGAAGAAGTGGATCTGAATATGTTTAAATCAATAACACAATTTAATGGAGATTACAACGAGTACAGGAATTGGAGGAAAGTAGCAACCACGTTAATGGAAGATATACGACAATTCGAAGGACATAATATATATGCCCAAGCATTATAAATGATCAGAGGAAAAATTACTGGCAAAGCAGCACAGATCCTGATCAACCACAACGTAAAAAGAAACTTCCAAGACATCATCGACGATTCCTATGCCGACAAACGACCAATATGCGTTCTGGGGGAAGAGATGACGAAAATACAACAAAAAGAACTAACGGGTGATTTTTTAAGAGCTTGATAACTTTTTTAAAAAAAAAAACGCATAAAATTTGCAAAATCTCATCGGTTCTTTATTTGAAACGTTAGATTGGTTCATGACATTTACTTTTTGAAGATAATTTCATTTAAATGTTGACCGCGGCTGCGTCTTAGGTGGTCCATTCGGAAAGTCCAATTTTGGGCAACTTTTTCGAGCATTTCGGCCGGAATAGCCCGAATTTCTTCGGAAATGTTGTCTTCCAAAGCTGGAATAGTTGCTGGCTTATTTCTGTAGACTTTAGACTTGACGTAGCCCCACAAAAAATAGTCTAAAGGCGTTAAATCGCATGATCTTGGTGGCCAACTTACGGGTCCATTTCTTGAGATGAATTGTTGTCCGAAGTTTTCCCTCAAAATGGCCATAGAATCGCGAGCTGTGTGGCATGTAGCGCCATCTTGTTGAAACCACATGTCAACCAAGTTCAGTTCTTCCATTTTTGGCAACAAAAAGTTTGTTAGCATCGAACGATAGCGATCGCCATTCACCGTAACGTTGCGTCCAACAGCATCTTTGAAAAAATACGGTCCAATGATTCCACCAGCGTACAAACCACACCAAACAGTGCATTTTTCGGGATGCATGGGCAGTTCTTGAACGGCTTCTGGTTGCTCTTCACCCCAAATGCGGCAATTTTGCTTATTTACGTAGCCATTCAACCAGAAATGAGCCTCATCGCTCATCGGACACGGACGCGAAACACATTTCGAACCGAACACTGATTTTGGTAATAAAATTCAATGATTTGCAAGCGTTGCTCGTTAGTAAGTCTATTCATGATGAAATGTCAAAGCATACTGAGCATCTTTCTCTTTGACACCATGTCTGACATCCCACGTGATCTGTCAAATACTACTGCATGAAAATCCTAACCTCAAAAAAATCACCCGTTACCACTGCATGTATATTATGACAATCTGAACTAAGTATTGAATGTAGTGCTATCCAAAATTGAGATGACACACAAGGAAGAATAGTCCAAGTATTGACACAAGAAATCCAAGCTAAGGCTATCAAGAATACTATCTATGCACGAGCCTGCACAACATTAGAAGATGCCTACAGTATCGCCCGTACAATGCAACATGATTCACGCCATCAGAACCTCGAGTACATTCCACGATACAACCATCATCAGAATCATAATTTCAGCAATTAACATTAGAAGAATTATTCCTGTCAACAACAACCCGCAGTTGAACCAATGGATATCGATTCATCCACCATATTCCGTAGACCAACGAGACAAGGTTACCACAAGAATCAGCAACAACCACCACGAAATCCGCAGCCTCGACAAAATTATCGAAATTCATTTAAGAAAGTAGCAGGAGCGTTGGAATACAAACGAGAACGAGATAATACAAGTCATGCTAAAGGTTCGTATCCAGCTTTCAAGTAATTGCTCAAGAAAAAAAATACATTATTTCTTCAAGTAGTTTTGACAGCTGATTACGCATTGTGAATGATCTACATTAGAAGAGCAAAAGAGAATAAGCAAAGAAAATAAACTTTGTGCATAATATGTATGTATGTATGTGTGTAGTAACATAAATAATTTCCTTGCGATTTTAGGAATGTTGTTGATGATTGGTAAGTTTTATACAACATTTCAAAATGAAATATACTTCATAATGAAATGATTTTTACTAATTTAGGACGAATATAACGATTACTTTGAATTTCCTTCAAGAAACGATTGTTGATTTGATGTTTCTTCGCAAAACCAGGTTTGCCATACTCGCATTTTATTAAAAAAAAAGGATTAAAAATTAGTACTAGATTACTTTAGAGCTGCATACTGGCACAAGTAAATTTATCGCAGGAACGTTTCTTGACCGTTTCTTAAGCGTTTTTTTATATGAAGTTTTTACATTTCTTCAGAGCTGGATACTAAGCTTAATATACAACCGAAGAATCGACGGATCAATCAAATTACACACGATCAACAATCAAATACAGAATATGAACAGAAATAATATTTTTTATTCTAAGGCATGGGTTACCAACGCTTGTAAGGACCACAGAAGAAGGTTACTCAGTATATAGTATATCTTAATTGATAGTGGTGCAGAAGAAAATTATGTAAGTCCGAAATTCCCTCACGCAAAAAGGATAGCAGTAGAAAGTAAAAAACAAGCCGCTACTTTATACGGTAAATCATTAATTAAATATGAAAAGAAAGTGAGTATAATAGGATTAAGTATGGAATTTTTAGAGCTCGATACTTTACAAGATTTCGATTTCTTGATAGGAATTTAAGGTTTAAAGCAAGTAAAAGCAATGATAGATACAGAAAATGTATTAATTGTGAAAAAAAAAAATAAATTAACAAGAGTAAATTATATGATAGAAGAAGAAATGTACAAAAAAAAATATATGAATTCATGAAAAGAAATGAGCAGAGTAAAACATTACCCTACGTAACTATAGTTGAGTAAGAAATCAGAACAGAAACAAATAATCCTATTTGGGCCAGACAGTATCCATATGAAGTAAAAGCTTTAGATAGGTACAAAACCCCTACAAATTTGAAAGACTTAAGATATTTCTTAGGAATGATCTCATATTATAGAAAGTTTATAAAAGGATTTGCATCCATAACGAAGCCATTAACACTCTACCTAAGAGGAGAGAATTGTAATATTTCAAAGAATAAAAGTAGCCCAGTACATGCAAAATTAGATGGCGAAGCACTTAAAGCAGTTGAAACACTAAAAAAAAAACTAAAAGAACAAATAGAATTATTCAAGCGATTGGAGCTGAATTGCCACAAGGCAAGAAACCTGTAGCATTCATTTCACGTACATTAACACGAACTGAACAAAATTACTCAGCAAACGAAAAACAAATGTTAGCAATCGTTTGGGCACTCAAGAAGCTTAGGAATTATGAATTAAAGATGTCAGCGCTCCACTGAACCATTTTAAAACACAAATTGTGATAAAAAATGTGAACAAAATGCATTAGAAAGAGCAACAATTTTTGCAAACCATGAGAGATTTTATGTTAATTACGTCGCACCACAAGACTTGATAGATACTCTAACGAAAATTATCAAACCTAATAACACGACCGCATTTCACACTACACTAGAAACCCGGTATGAAATTCATGATATTATAAACTCGTCATTTAATATACAGAAAAAGGTTTTTTGTCAAAATCTATTAAAGGACGAGTGAAGGGGATAGAGAAAATATAATTAAACATACGCATGAAAGAGCACATAGAAACGCAAAAAATAATACATTAGAGATACCAGAAACTTGCTTTTGTCCAAAAATAAAAAATTATGTAATCCGACTAACTTGAAATTGTAGCATTTGTAAAGAGAACATATACGACAGCTCCCGACAAAACAAGTTTTTGCAAAAACACCCGTACACAAATGCGAATGGACATAAGTATTTGAAATCGATGGAACAATGTATCTCTCATGCATAGATAGACACTCAAAATACGCATATATGAGAAAATTAAACGACAAAAGAGAACTCTACAAAATATTAGAGGAAGTACTCATACAAATATTCCCATTTTGTAATAAACTAATGACAGATAACGAGACTATATTTAAAAGCATAGCAGCAAAAGTTCTATTTCAACGGCTATATATTGAACATTCAATGACCGCAGCAAACCATTCAACATCGAACGCTCAAGTTGAACATCTGCATGCAATCATTCTGGAAATTACTAGAATTCGCATTAAACAAAATAAATCAACCGCGACTGTAGAACTATTCAACGCCATCAAGGAATACAATAGGACAATACATTCCGTCACAAAAAGAAAACCGATCGAATTATTTTTTGAAAGGAGCAAGACTGAAGGAATAAAAGAACTGATCGAAAATAAGCAGGAGTATATGCTATCATACCACAATAAAAAACGAACACAAAAGGAATATAAAACAGGGCAAACAGTTTATGTGAAACAAAACCGACGAAATAAAACAATTTCACGCTATTTGAAGAAAAGAGGGCAAAACAATTGTGAGGACACAATTTTAAAAACGGAGGGGAAGGTCGTACACAAGGACAACCTCAGAAACAATGATGAAGATAACGCTAACATTAATTCTTAGCTCAGGATATAACCGACTTACAAGATCGCCAGTACCTGTTAAGCGAGACTGACCCATGACGAACTTAAGCAAAATACTTAAACCGTACTACGAGATCGCTGAACGTAAAAGAGAGATGCCTAGTGAAGACGCAACAGAAACAGCATTGTTTCACAGAATAGAAATCCTCAGAAAACAACTACTGAATAATGGACGAGCCAAGACGATCTCTTGATTTCTTAGGATCGATTTTGAAATTTAGCACAGGAGTCCCAGACCACGACGACCTGATTGAAATTAAAACAATACTCAACGACATAATTGAAAATAATAACAAACAAAGACAAATTAATTCCAACTTTGAAATAATGATGAAAACATTTAATATTGAGACGATTAAACAAAAAGCTATATTGCAAGAATTTTACAAGGAGTTATTTAACTTAACTACGACAATTAATTTCGCGAAGAACGGAAATTTTTATTCAGCAGCAATAAATACGGACGAGATTAAAAGGATATTAGAAAATAAACAAACTAGTATACCGGTTATTGACATACTCGAATATGCAGACACGCTTGTTGGTAGATTAGACGACAGTTTCATTTTAATTTATATACATATATCCAGTCATTGAAAAGAAATGCACAACATACAAAGTTACTCCATTATCCTAGCGTCAAGGCATTTTTTAATATATTTGTAAGCAAGAACCTAATGACAATTGTACAATACCAATGATACTAAGCCCATTGTAATGTCGTATTACAAGGAAAACAATTATTATTGACTCAGAAGTATTCCACAACCAGGAACAAGAAATTAAAGATTATATTATAGCTAATGGTAACAAAAGAATTTACATTCTAGAAATATTGGAATCAGAAAACGAATATCAATTTGACAACATTAAAAAATTAAATAAATTTTTAAGACCATTTGAAGAACACCCAATCAAGAATATGTTCATAACTATAGGAGTACTTGTAGTTCTATAATTAAGTATATTCGTAATATTCAAAATATATATAATTTATCAAAAAACTGTATATCTGAGGAACTACAACGCTACCACAGAACGTGTAGGAATGACTCATCTACTCAAGACTCAAGTATAGATCAGGAGATCTATTTTTCACAAAAGAGGGGAGAGTTAATACTTTAACCTTTAACACAACCTTATGTTTCAGTAAACATTAAAGAAAAATCATCAAAACAACTTTATCTTAGAACAATAGAAGCGCACTATCAGTACAACAAACAACAACAACCCAAATAGTTATTTACTAGTAAACAACCAGCATCTCAATAGTATGAGCAGCAATAAGCATAGCCTATATATAGTAAGCAACTGGAACAATAGCCTCGAGGTTCCTTTATCATTATCGACTGCCGTGTAAAAAGTTACCATTTGTAACAATTGTACAGTTTAAGTGTAATACTATATATTCAAAATTGATGTACATGTGAATAGGGTGAAATCAAATAAAGGATCAGTCAGAGCCAATCTCATTGGCTGCCTTAAAATTATATATTTATTTTATTCCTAACGAGTAAATAAATTAACTCGCTCTTACCTTTGTGCCTTTCAGATTTAAGCGTTTTAGTAGAGTGTTGGTCCCGAATCAATCAGGATCCAGTCGTTGCGACATAAGGTCTAAGAGCATGCTACGACTGGTAGGCACATTTGATATAAGGTTGTCAAAGAAGTCTTGCAGTATTTTCGCTAGTTGGCGCTGAAAGCGCGTAGTTCATGGAGCAAAATAAGAAGAAAATACGGCATATTTTACAGTACTTCTATGATAAAGGCAAAAATGCATCTCAAGCCGCCAATAAAATTCGTGCAGTTTATGGACCCGATACAATTTCCATTTCCACCGCACAATGATGGTTTCAAGGTTTTCGTTCTGGTGTAGAGGTGGTCGAAGATTCGCCACGCTCCGGAAGGCCTGTCGTCGAAAAGTGCGATAAAATCGCTGAATTGGCCGAAAGAGACCTGCATAGTAGCATCCGTAGCATCGGTCGAGAGCTGGGCATGAGTCATAAAACCGTTATAAACAATTTCAATAAATTCAATAAATCATTCAATAAAAATACCGCAAGACTTTTTTGACAACCAATTACATTGGCCTTAAAGAGGCCATATGAGATTTAATAGAAATCTCAGCAGTTTCTGTGCTGTCGGATATCTGAGCTATTTCTTCATTTGGAACAACTTAACATACTTTAAAAATTTTTGACTTCGGAGATGTTCGAGTTTCAATCACATCAAAAATGTTGCAATATAAGTATCAGCTGAGTATCTGCAGAAAAATAGCACTGTCGCAATATTGCTGCAGTTATGTGAATCCGATAAACAGTTCGGTTAGACGTTGAGTTTTCTGACAGCATTTAATATTGTTTGTCTTGGCATGATGGGAATTGAAGGGGTGGATCCAATCCTTGATTGCAAGGTTGATATCCGACCTTTACCATCAGCCGACTTAATTTTGGGTTGAGTACCCAACTTGCCTTTAAGATTTGATACCCCTCTAGCGTTTTAACACGTTTGGTTAGAAACTTTTCTAACTCGACCCATTTTGGAATCTCTGAATACGAATCCAGAAATTTTTCCCAAAGCGATAGTGTATAGTCCGGCAGTCGGATAGAACACAAATACGTAAATATTTGTAAAGCGAAAATGCAGCTATTTATCTACCGCTATAAATTTCTGAGTTCAGTCTTATATTCTGTTGAAATGAAGCTTGAACAATACATTCAATTGTGTGTTGACAAGCACTCGCTTGTTTTCATATCTACACAACAAATTATTCTTTGCCAATGCGAATCCGTCATTCGTCAGAGGCACTTTCGAAACGATAGTCCTCGCCTTGCTTCGGGTTTTTTGATTCAGATGGAAGAACTTTTCCACTGGAGATAGTTTCAGGTTATTCTCATAAATGGCGGCAAATAAATCCGTAAATGAGAGCCATTGTAAAACATCGCCATGAAATATTTCTGTATCACATGGCGGTAAGTTGATTGAATACTTCACGGGTTCAGATTGAATTACTGTAGGGTTTGAAGTTGGGCTTTTGTTGAACGCCGTGAGGTTGTGCATGTGTTCGCCCATCAAGACACATACATAAGAGTGGTGACAGCTTGAATATTTAAGCTTAATAACGTCAATTGAGTTTGAGTCGGAAGGATGCAACTTTGGCAAACACAACTTGTATTCTGAATTTACCTCTCCCCACAGAGGTTTCAGTTCAGCTTGTTGTACTTCAAGAGAATATGCACTTTGGTTGTTTGCTGTTGGAGCAAAAGCCTCTTCCAACTCCAGTAGAGCGTCTGCAGCGGTGGTAAAGGCTCTGATGGATTCCATTGTATTTGAAAATTTAGCCGAAACTGCAAAAATGTTTGATTAAAATGTATACTCGACACATTGGGGAACTCATTGGGGACTCACCACTGCGTTAAATTAAATAAAAATATCCGTTTTATTTTGTATACATTTCGATTTTCAACAAGTTTATATAAGTTTAGTGATTTTATTATACATATAAAATCATTAAAATTATATCGATGGGCGAGGCGACAATACTCCAATTCCGGGACGGTTTGTCACTGCTCGCGATCGAGTGGACACGAATCGTGGTTGAATTTTGTAATGTGGAAGAGATTAACGTGAGGTGTCGACGCGGCGGAGTGTATATAAAGTTGATGGTCGAACTGTATGTGGGGAATTGCTGGAACGAATGTGTTGAATCTGCTCAGGAGACCATCCTTAATGCTGAGTGGGCGGATGCACAAGTTGTCTTGTGTGCGAGTTTGGTGTTGTCAAGTATTAGTGTGTGCTAGTTTTTCGGGTAAAGTGGGGATGCTTAACTCATTTAAACAATGTTGTACAAAATCGGATCTAAAACTTTGAAATTAAAACTCAAAATATATTTACTAATATATTGCAAAAAGTTCAAAAGTTACAGAACCAATCACGGACAAACTACAAATTGAGTTGATGATAGGTTGTGCGTTGTTTCTTTGTGAAACGTGAATTTTCGAAAGAACAAAAAAACAAAACTAATAAATTTAATAAAGCTTTTTCTACGTTAAAATTTATTTTGAATGTAATTGCTGGGTATTGCCCCAATGCACTTCCACGCCTAGTGTTCGACTATGTACAAAAACAAATGATTTGTGCTTAGTAACTTTATTTAAATCAAAATAAAAATGCAAATAAAAAACTTATTTGATTTATATCAACTATTCACTTTCACTTTGGCTTATGGGGTTATTTTCGAACTATTGCAAATTCACCACTACTCTGTTCTGCTTATTGCTGTGATTCTGGGATGGCTGCTGTGCTGCTTTGCCTGTGCTGTTTTTCTTTTGCTGTTTGCCTTTCTTGCCGTCGCCTTTGTTGGTGTCGCTCACTTCACTTGTTTTATTTTCTTTCACTCTCACGTAACTGCAGCTGCGCTGTTGCTGCTTGTCTTTATTACTATTCGAACAATGCATGAAAAGGCGAGTTGAGCAACTAGACTCAAATTAACCACAAAAAAAGTGTGATTCACACACGATAGAAGTGAAACTTCAGTTAATCGACAAAAGAATGAGATAATTACTATATATCGTCCCCTCAATATAACAATAGCGTATGTGCTTATACGCCATTACTTTTTTAAATATAATTTATCAAAACTTTAACTCATAAAATAGCTTATTTATTCCGACCATTTCTATACTCCACATAAGCTGTTTTATTTTGAGTACAAATTCGAAAGTTTTATTATAAATTTACAAGAGTAGTAGCCTATGCGATTTTTACTTTGTTTTGACTACATGAATGCCAAAGAAATATTGTAGTCATTTGAAATTTTAGCTTGCAAATTCATTTCGCAGAGAAAGTTTGTTCATTAAAAATATGGATTTTAAACATCTGAGTGAGTATCGTCTTATATATAATGTAAGTGAAGTAAGTAAGGTAAATATCATCAGGCTGTGACACGAAACCACCAGTCGTTGTGGAAATTGCTCCAAAGACTGATGAGTTTGATTTCGCTGTGGGATTGCCGGACATAGAGATACCTCAAACAGATGATGAGAATGGTACAGCTGCAGGATCGTCGGACGAGTATGTCCCCGATTCGGATGATGATGCACTGGCTTTGGCAGATGAATTAGATAATTCAGTGATAAAGACAGCAGATGTAGTTTTAGAAGAAATCGCAGACTGTGGTGATACTTATATCAATAACAAGAATGAAAATGGTAGAAATATACTTACGCGAAAGAGAAAGGTGAGTACAGCAAACAGCTTTTGAGAAATATTGTTCCGGTCTAGCCACGTCTAACTCTGAAATATTTCCGATCAATAGATTGAAAGTCATAAATGGGTGCAGAATAAAAGGAAGTATCATCGCAACAAAGGGAACCCGTATGTCACTAAGAGTGGCAAAAGAGTTGAAGAACGTGTTCCGAAACCCATTGACTGTAAGTGCCGCCATAATTGCACAGAAAACTTCTCAAAGGAAGAGCGCACAGAGATCAATGCAGAATATTGGAATTTAGGCGACTATTCGAGGCAGCGACTGTTCCTGGCCAATTGCGTGAAAATTGAGAAGTGCAAAAGGACGTTGACAATTGGATCACGGCGGGCGAACACATTTAATTATACTCTCAAAGCCAAACAGGTATGCAAGAAGTTTTTTTAAATACTTTGAACATGTCAGACGGCGCAATATCTGTGTTAGCCAAGAAGATGTGCCAAAATGAATTTACTGATAAGAGGGGTCAACATGGCCACCAGAGAAAATTAGGCGAAGAGACAGTTGCGCTTATCAAACAGCACATCGAGTCATTTCCAGCCGTCGAAAGCCATTACACTCGAGCAAAAAGTCAACGACTTTATCTTGCCTCCGACTTAACAATATCAAAAATGTACGATTTATTCAAAGAACTACACCCGGACGCTATCATTAAAGAAAACGTTTATCGCCGAATATTTTGCATGAGTTATAATTATTCTTTCCACCGTCCAAAAAAGGACACCTGCTTAACATGCGAGAGGTACAAAAACGCTGAGGACAAAGACTCATTTCAGAAATCCTATGATGAACACATCTTAAATAAGACAAAGGCAAGAACTAACAAGCAAACTGACAAGGAATCAGCTAAAAGTAACAGTAATTTAAAAGTTTTTACTTTTGACCTCCAGTCAGTGTTACGGACTCCTTGTAGCAACGTAAGCACGATGTATTACAGTCGAAAGTTCGCCACGTATAATAACACATTTTACGACATTGCCAGTGGAGAAGGTTACTGTTTTCTATGGGATGAAAATCAGGGTCAACGAGGATCGGACGAAATTGGGACCACAATATGGAAAATGATGAACTCATTAGACGAATCGGTAACCGATGTTATTCTCTACTCAGACTGCTGCGGGGGACAAAACAGAAACAGGTTCATTGCTACACTATTGATTTATATCAACAATACCTTGAAGCTTAATTCGATAACAATTAAGTACCTCCAAAGCGGACACACACAAATGGAGGCAGATTCGATGCACTCTGCAATAGAACGTGCGAAGAGAAGTATATGCGTTTATTCGCCGGAAGAATGGCCAACTATAATGAGACTGGCAAGACGGAAAAACCCATATGCTGTAGAGAGGCTTCAATACAGTGATATGATTGATCTCAAAGCTATGTTTTCGAGTTTAGGCCATAGCCTTAAGAAAAATATAAAAAATGACTCGGTAAATTGGCTTAATGTTAAATTACTCCAAGTGAACAAAATTCAACGAAAACAATTATTATACAAGGAGGAATGGGATGGAGACTTGAAAGTAATTGATATTGGAGGAACGCGAAAAACAAAAGAGGTGTTCAACTTTTCGTTTACTGGCAAATACAATAAAGAGCTGCCAATGTTTTAATCGAAAGCTGCATGATCTTCAAAATTTGTGCAAAAAGAGTGTAATTCCTCGTGGCTCGCAGTCATTTTTTTTTAACTTACGAGGTGGAAACAAGCGAAATTGTTTAGATGAGCCAGATGTAGCAGAGGAAGAGAATGAAGACGAATTAATTTCTAGTTATTTTTGATTTACGCAATGTATACCTTCATTTGTCATAACTTTTTTTTTTATAATAACCCAAATTGGAAAGTAATGAATAAATGCCACTGAATTAAGAAAACTATGAATTAATTACTGTTTTATAATGTTACAAATTGATATTTTTCAGATCAAATATTTTAATAAAAATACCGTAAAATTATTGAATAAAACAGCGTATACCATACAAAATAAAATAGTGTATCATACGAATTCCTTAAAAAATAAGATGGCCTATATTGAGGAATTGCGCTTTGAATAACATAATTATGGTCTTAAAGGATGCGTAGAATAACAAAACTTGGTAAATTTAAAGAAAAGAAACGGTATAATGTACTCATCGAAAAATCCACTATGAAGAATTTTTATTTACCGCGATATTGAGGTTTTAATAGACATCTGATTTGACAAAAACTTTAAACTCGAATTTCTCAAAACCCAAAAAAAATTTACGCTATTGTTATATTGAGGGGACGATATATAACAAGAGTAGGATAATTACAAAGTTTAATTGTTTAAAAATGAAAGTATTTTGATTAATTTTAGAAGATATTTTATGTTTTATTTAACATATGTTGCATAATCCATTGATCAAGTTCCATATTTTCAGTTTTCGCAAATGATACAAGAGGCCTGTGATAACTAAAATACGATACAAATATTTTAGATTCAATTTGATACGATATATCTTTGGAATACTGCTTCTGTTACTGTTTTTGATCTCGTAGTTGATTGAGTGCGACTATTACACATTTTTAAATTAAATGTTGTATCGAGAAACTCAATCAAAGGAAGCACTGTGTCTGATTCAAAATTTATGTTCAAATCCCAATTTTAAATCATCGGAATTTTATCACAATTCTTTTTGAGAACTCGCCATACCTCTGGGGTTTATTTGATAAAATTTTCATGTGTAAACTCAATAACTGATTTTATTGATTGGTTGGAAGAGATGTAAATTGCTACAGTCAGAACTAAATCTCCCTGGTCATATCTGATTTCACAGGTACATATTTCTCCATCTTTCGAAAGCTGAACAGACAATGATTCAAGCTGTTGTGCATTGAGATCCATTTGTGGCGTAACAACATGGGCTCCATAATTTACGTTGTGATAAATTGCTACTCCGCCTGCCCTCGTACGTGGTCTTTTGTAATTAACAACAATATTAAAATATGGAATGTCCACAATATCTTCATTATTCATCGATGTCTCCGAAAAAATTAAAAAATTTGACGACGACACTATATTGTCATATTGCAGATCTTGTACATGAGGTCGTAAGCTTTGACAGTTAAAGGTAAACGAGTGACATCAATTTTCTTTTATTTAAGAAATCATATAAAACATTTCCAATTGTCTGAAGGCGATTGAAGTTCAGGAATCACTTTCCTGCCAATTGCTTGGTAACACGTGTTGCACAGTAAAATATCTTCAAATGTATTATAATTTTCAAATTTTACACTTAAAAATTGTTCATCTTCAGCACGTGGTGATTTTAAATCTAACGTAAACCTCAATCGATCACACACGGAGCACTTATGACCAAACATATTGTTTAAAAACTTGTGGTTAAAATCTTTATTAGCAAACTTATATCGACGAAACCGTGAGTATGGAGTTTCTGGCTGTACATCTACTTGAGGGTTATCTG
Source organism: Bactrocera correcta (assembly GCA_027475135.1). NCBI lineage: Eukaryota > Metazoa > Arthropoda > Insecta > Diptera > Tephritidae > Bactrocera > Bactrocera correcta. Next base: position 66,819,636 of record CM050322.1, read on the forward strand.
AAAAAAAAAACAACAATTCAAAGTATGTAACGAGTTATCTATCGATTGTTGTGAGAATCAATTCCTTAAAAAACTAAATTTTTTTACATCGTAAATTCAAAAAATGTATATAAAATTAATTTTACAAACTCATTTTAAGATGATGATTATTTCCAAATATAGATATTAAATTATATGTACAATTTGAAAATTATCCACCCTTTAGTTTGAAATTAAATTATTATTTTTTTTTTTAATATCATTTAAATTTTGATTTTTTTTACAATTTATTTTACAATTCAAAAATATTTATCCGACTTAAAATTGTTTTTTCTTCCTATAAATCTAAATATTAAATCATTTTGTTCATTTAAGAATTATTAAATATAAGTTTAAATTAAATTATTTTTTTTAATATTTTAAATCATAAATTGTAAATTAAGTACATGTTTTCAAATTAAATTTTAAGTTTCCTCATTTAAATTATTACTACATTAAAATTTTTTTTTTTTAAATTATTTAAAATTAAATGATGAAAGTTAGTATTAATTATTTTTTCTTGCAATCCTTATTTACTAAATTATGTCCCTAAAACAGAAAAAATAAATGAGGTTATACACGTGGTGTATTGAGGTTATATAATGGGTTGTCAAAAGAGTCTTGCGGTATTCTTATTGAATCAACTCGCGTAGCACCCATACATCGAGCTTCTTAGTCACTCCAAGCTTCTTCAAATGGTTTATAACGGTTTGATGACTACTATGCCGGTCTCTTTCGATCAATTCAGCGATTTTATCGCAATTTTCGACGACAGTTTAACCATCGTTGTGCTATGGAAATGGAAACTGTTTCGGGTCCATAAACTGCACAAATTTTATTGGCGGCTTGAGATGCATTTTTGCCTTTATTGTAGCAGTACTGTAAAATATGCCGTATTTTCTCTTTATTTTTCTCCATGTTTGCGACACTACAACTCACGAACGACTTAAAAGAAACGACAATCAATCAAACATGTGTTAGCGCATGAAATGAGCTTTCCAAAAAGGTATAGCATGACCCGATGCGACGAATAAAACTAAACTACGCGCTTTCAGCGCTAACTAGCGAAAATACCACAAGACTTTTTTGACAACCTACTATATATATAATCCATGATCAGTATAAAATAAAGTCATATTTATTGATTGAAAAACATTGAAATATTAGTTTATACTTAAAGCAGGATTAAAAAATTTTTACACTTAGCATTTATTACACCAGTCCAATTAACACTTATATTTGAACATCTATTTTGATTGTTCAATAATTGTTTTTTACGTGCACGAAACTCGCGACTACGTTCTGTTGAACTTTTTCCTGGACATTTTTTTATTTTAATTTTATATACTTTGTTTTTGCGTCGATATTGACTACACATTGACACATTTCGGCATTAGTCTTTGGCATCTTATAAAATTAATTATTTAGCACAAGATAAAAAAATACTCAAAAACAAACAATAGGAATTCACCATTCTCGCTGCTATTTAGCATAAATGAGCACGTTCAAAGGCAAAAATATATGTAAAACGACTGAATTCATGCGAGAATGTATAAGGAGAAATGCTTTGTAGAAAACATATACGAAGTCACACATAGAATGTAAAAAGGCATTCTCTGAGTCACATATGCATGCTTATTTTTTATTGTATGAACCATTGTTTCCCGAAAAATGGTAAAAATTTTAATTTTTTTTACAAAAAGGTAACATCTTCGCCAACAAACTGAGCTTGCAAATTAATTCCCGCGACGAGGGAATTTTAAAAAATATATATATTTTACATCCGCGAACGCGCGGATGAAATAAGAACACGTGTGGTTCCCGTGGATTGTCAGATACAAATCGAATCTTTATTTCTCAAATACTAATATTTATACATTTTGGGCTTATTATTTTAAAGCTAAAGCTGAAGTATAAGCATCAGCTTAATTGAATCCAAAACAAAGAGTTAATTACAATATTAGCTGTTACAGCATATTCCAGCAGAACGTTAAGCGTTCTGTTTTCTTTACAATTGTTATTGTTATGCCTTCTTGTGAGGGCGAGCGATATTGTTTTGATAAGAATAGATTATTGGACTCAGAACGGAAAAAGCATATCGGATTCTTAAATAATCAAAACGTTAATTAAGATTTTAATTAATGAGACAGTGTAATTGCAAAGTTCAAAGATTCAATTTTATTTACAGTTACGGTAAGGTTTCTATGCGGAGGCTATCGTTAACTCGCCCCTTCCTAAAATGAATCGTCCCCGATTCACTATTGTTTTGAGTTAATTTATATATTTGATCTAAAAGAGCATTATAAGTGATTTCTTGAAATTGCGCATTTTCGATTGGTTTGGGAATTGCGCGAGATTTTTTAATTTTAATATTAAGTAAGATATGAAAATTATTCCCAAGATTAAAATTATATACCAAAAATATGAATGTACTGTTATGTTCTTGTTCCGTTCTGCTAAAATATTTATATTGTCTAATTTTAACAGTTTATTGGTTGTTTCAAAATAATCTAATATTTCAAAATTATTAATGTGGTTATTTTTAAATAATTCCAAATTTTTACTTCAATGTTTTCATAAGATTGATTATTTATTACAGTATAATTTTCAAATGTTATTAAATATGTTCCATTTAATGTTTGATTATCCACAATATTTTTTCCTGAAACTAATATCGCTCCTGATTTAATTTCTTCAATTTGTAGGTTTTTTTCTTTTAATTTATTACATTTTCCTTGTTTTTTATTTAAAATTTCTGACAAACATGTGATTTTTTTATTTAGTTTACAATAGGTTTTTGAAATTTCTGTTTTACAATTCTGAATATTAAAAAATTTATTATTACAGTATATTATGTTCTGGTCAATAATAAGCTTACCATCTAATTGAGCTATGGCTCTTACATCGTAGTACTTACATGTTAGTTCTATTTTAGGATATTTAATATAAATTATTATTATGTTTCCTTTTTGGGCTATTTTAAATTTAGAGATGTCCATTAAATCTGTTATAGTCATAATACCGTGTTGGTAATATATTATGTTTTTCAATTCGTTGGTTTCGTTTTCTTATTATTTTCCTGTTTATGGTGTCGCCTTTAATATTATTTATTGTTTCAAGTAATTCTGTTATTATTTTAAATATTTCTGAATTTGTTGTAAATTGCTTATTGTTATTTATTATCAGTTCGTCCAATTTATTATTAATTTTTACAATGTCGTCATGTTCTGGTGTACCAGCTATCCATTTCCAAAGAGTTCCTAATTCATTTATACCCCTTTTTTTCCGAAAATTAGTTTGTTTTAATTGTTCTAATAAAGTTTTTATTATCAAAATTTCAGATTCTGTTTCCTGTGTAATAATTCCTAAGCTATCGTGATTTTGTTCGTTAATACTGTAAAAATTTCTATTTTCGTCTGCTATTATATTTTAAAAATAAGATAAATTAGTAATGTGGAATAGGTCCTCGTATTCTTCATATATGGAAACATCTCCATTTTCGATAAGTACGTAGTCTTGTCGAGTATAGTCTATAACATCAGCGGTTGCTGAGCTGATTAGTGCAGTCAAAATTAAAATGATCATATTGGAAACCTATAAAATTATGATTTTATATTATCTTTATGAATAATTCTATTTCTATTATTAATCATTATTTTATTCTCTAAATTTTCCTTAACTTGCTGTTTTTTATATCTAGGTTCTAATTTATTTCTCTCTTCTATTATTTTCTCGTAAATGATTTGGCTGGGATGATATTGCTTATCTGACCTATGTTTATTATGAAACGTTAGCATTTTCTCCTGTGCTTGCTTTAAAGTTGTTGGCAAATTTTCATGGTTTATTTTATTATAAAGTACTTCATTTGGTTTAAAATTTGTTACTGAATGTATTGTTGAATTGTATTTTTGTGCTGCTCTAAGTATTGTTTCTAAATTACTGACAATATTGTATTCTTCTTTTATACATCTATCTATTTCAATTATTGTTGAATGGACTCTTTCAACTTGTCCGTTAGTTATGCTGTGACGTGGATCACGAAAATAAATTTCAATATTTAACCTTTGCATTAAGGATTTAAATGTTGGTGTGGTAAAGCTTGGTTCGTTGTCTAAAGTAATTTGTTTTACATCTGTGAAGCTTTGAAGTAATTCTAAAACCTTTTCTTCAATATTTGATTTATCTTCTATATGTTTTAATACTAAAAATTTTGAATAAGCATCTATACATGTGATAAATTTGAGTTTTTGTGCGTAGAAAATGTTTAAATGAAGTTGTTCCCCTTCTTTTTCTGGAATTGGGGCTTCGCCTATTTGTATTTTCTTGGGATGACGATCATATTTATTTTTATTGCATATCATACAATTTCTAACGTATTCTTTCATTCTTTTCCTCATTTCTGGTCAGTAATATAATTTTTCAATTTGTTTGATATTTTCATTATAGCTTCGATGAGCTCTATTATAGGTTTGTTCGATTAGTCCGGACTGATCTTCTCTATTAATAATATCCATTGGAAAAAGTTTTGTAAATACGAATTTGTTCTGAAAAGTTTGTTTGAGAGTTTCTTGGACTTCATGCAAATCTTCAACGGTGCAGTGAATCCCCGTCACTAGCTTTGGCTGAATATATTCTTTCAAAATTGTTATTAAATTTTCTACTGTATCAAATTCTATTAAATGCCTTTTATTTCCAAAGGTTTCAATTAACTCATGTACAGTAAACTTGTTCTTACACAATATTATTTGTTGTTTAAATTGATTTATGGGTTTTTGTGTTTCTTGTATTTGAACGCTTTCACTACTCTGTGTTGAATGTTGAGATTCCTGACTCTGGGAATCATCGGAAATGTTATATAGTTCAAGACGCGACAATGCGTCAGCTACAATATTGGATTTACCGGGTTGATATACAAATTTTGGAGAAAATTCTTCTATTATTGCGTGCCATCTTTTCATTTTTGGATTAGGATTGTGGGGTGATAAGGCAAATGTTAATGGTTAGTGATCAGTGTGTATTTTCAAATTGGTTACACCATAGAGGTAATTTCGTAGATTTTTTAATGCCCAAACAATGGGATAAAGCTCTTTTTCATTAGTTGCATAATTTCTTTCTCTTTTATTAAGAGTTTTTGAAATGAAGGTTATTGGTTTACCCCCTTGTGATAGTACCGCACCCATTGCAACATTAGATGCATCGGTAGTTAATACAAATGTTTTTGAGTAGTCAGGCTGTATCAATCAATCTTTACGATAATATCCTGCAAGTCCCAAGAATCCTCTTAATGCACGCAAACTTTTTGGTATTGGATAGTTTAAGATTAATTTTATTTTATTTGGGTCTGTTTTGATTTTTCTAATGAAATTTTCATATTAGCATTTTTTAATATTTTTGTAATTGATTCTAAATCCTGTGAGTGTTGAGTTACGTTTTTCGAAAAAATAATTATATCATCCATATAAACGTGGCAGATTTTTCCTATATAAAAAATTCGAGGGGCATTTTTTAACCCAAAAGGCATCCTTAAAAATTCATATTTCCCATTATTAACGGAAAAAGCTGTTTTCTCAATATCATTTTCTGTCATTAAAATTTGATGAAATCCTGATTCTAGATCAATGGTTGAAAAATATTTTGCTTTGCCTAGATTAGATAGTATTACGTTTGTATCCGGAATCGGATAACGATCAGAAATTGTATGCTCATTTATTTTTTTGTAGTCAATTACCATTCTAAGTTTTGGTGTTCCATTGTCATTTGTACCCTTTTTTGGTACCACCCAAATTGGTGAGTTATATGGACTTTTACTAGGTCTTATTATATTATCGTTAATCATTTTATTTATTTCTTCATTAACAAACGAGTTTACAGATAAGGGATATGGATATTGTCTGCTCCATATCGGATCCTCATTTTTCATTCTTATTTCCGCTTTTACATTTGTCATGAAGGGAAAGCTTGTATTAATATTTGAATGCATTTGAGCATTTTTTTCTTTTATGTTTGATTATTTGAATTAATCTTTCATCCTGATTTTCAATATTACACTTTTCGGAATTCTTTTCCGAATAATAATCATTATCGTTATTAATTTCTGAGCCTCTTTCACCCAGTATCGAATAGTTATCGTTAATGTTGCCGGTAAATTCATCGGCTAGCGTTGTAGAACTTTTTCTTTCCACAATATTTTCTTTATATAATTTGCCGGTATTATCATAGGCTGGCTTTGTAGAACTTTTTCTTTCCACAATATTTTCTTTATATAATTTGCCGGTATTATCATCGGCTGGCTTTGTAGAACTTTTTCGTTCCACAATGTTTTTTTTATGATTATTTTTTTCATTTTGCTGGTATAAATCTTCAGCTGGCGTTTTAGGACCTTTTTGTCCCAAAATAAATTTTTTTAATATAATATTGCCGGTAAAATCTTCGGCTGGCGGTGTAGAACTTGCTTGTACCACAATTTTGTTTTCAAAATAAATATTCATGCTTCTTTTTTTAATTTTCCGAGTTAATTTTTATCCTATAATTAATTTTCCCATTGGACACATCGATAAGTGCCTCAATTTTTTTAAGGAAGTTGTATCCCAAAAGGAGATCCGATTCTAATCCTTCTATTTCATAGAAGATTTCTTCGACTCCAAATAAGGTAATTATGTGATAAAATTTTATTATGGAATAGCCATTCACGGTTTTTATGCGTTTATAAATGGCTAGTTCATTTTTATTATTATAAACCCCAGGCTTAATGTAGCATGAGGTTGCTCCCGTATCAACTAGAGCTTTTAAATTTTTATTTAATTTGAGATAGGGGAGTTCGTCCCCTCTTCGCCTAAAAAATGGCTCTCGTTTATATTGTTAATTCGCTGACTCTTTTCTTGCGGGCGAAAGCTGTTATTACTTTCTCTATGCCGCTTTACCCCATGGGCTTCCTGATTTTGCCCCCTATTAGCCAGAAAGTTTGGATTTATTTGTATAGGTTTTAAATTTTGATTATTGTTGCTATTTCTTTGTTGTTGATAGAAATTGTTAGTGCTTTGTTGTCCCCTCATATTAAAGTCTCTATTATAAAGTCTGGATACAGATGGATCTATATCCATTGGAGTTGGTTTCGGAAAATTATAATGCGTATTATTATTGGGAGGGTTGTTCCTTTGAGGAAATCTTATGTTATTGTCTGTGTACGTTGGCTTCATTCTGTTTCTGTCATACGTAAAGTTTTGAGCAAATCGGGCTCTTTGATTATTCGATTCAAGTTCCTGAGCTTTTGCTAAAGCGTCAAGTAAATCTTGTGGGCTTAAAGAGAATATTATGTCACGTAATGGGGTATTTAGTCCTGTTATAAAGATCCTTAAGGCATGTTCTCTGTTTTTTTTTTTTGTTTAATTCTTTGGTCAAGTCTGTGTTGTTTCCGTGCGTCATAATTGTTTTGTTAATTAATAGCGTCAACTTTTTTTTGACGAGATTGTAGTATTCTACAACCGACATTGCACCTTGCCTTAAGATGCTTAATTCTTGTTCAATTATGTGTATTGGACGTTTGTCCGCATATGCAAAGTCTAGACTAGATAGAATTGCATCCAAATTTAGTACTGTTCCGTGATTTGTTAATGCATCATTTGCATCATGCGTTATTTTATTTCTGAGTATTGTGAGTTCGGTAGGATTCTACTACTCACGTATGCTAATGATTCTTGCAAGCATATAATTGTCGTCAGTTTGTACGGTTTAACTACAAATCGAGTTGCACATATTGTGTCTATTGTCTTGTTAAAAATATTTGTGATTGCTGTAATTGCTCTATTCTTACTTCTGTAATGCTATATTGCTGTCAGCAATAAGGCGAGTTATTAGGTCTACGGTCAAAGCGTCGCCGTTAGCCATTTTGTCTAATTTTTTGTTAAAAAAAAAATTATTTTATCCCTTCTAGGAAGAGGTGCTTTTTTATTCTGGAGGGTCTGGAGTTCAGAATCGCAGAATTAAGCTTTGTTATAAACCGGAGGGTCCCCCTTGCGGTGGTGAATCGCGGTTTCAATATATTTTTATTATATGGCTGATGGAGCCTTTAATTATTGTTTTATTGAAAAAAATTTTTTGGTTGGATTAATTTTTTATAATTCTCTGGAGGGTCCCTTGGGTGGTGAATCGCAGAGAATTTTAAATTGTTATAAGCTGGAGGATCCCCCCGAGGGTGGTGAATCGCAGCTTTTAATTATTTAATTTATTGGTTGTACAAACTATTAGTTATAATTTTTTATTTCTTTATTTTTTTAGTTTAGGACATTTCTTAATATCGTGATCGCCCTTACAAAAATCGCAGTATGTGTGTTTTTTATATTTAATGCTTGGGCTATTTTTCCCATTTCTAATATACAAAAATATTTTAACTATATTTAATTTTAATTTCAACTTACAAATATGTATATTCCGTCGCTGTCTCTGTTATAATTCCCGCTAATGGTGCAATTGTTGCCGCTGCTGTTATTGCCGCTGTTGATTATTTTTCTGATTTAAGTCAACCTATAATTTCTGCTGCCGCTGTTGACACCTCCGCTGATGTTGTTACCACTGCTGCTGTTACCGTTGTTGATGATGTTGTTTTATAAAGTATTTGTATTTTTGTGATTTAAGTCACTCTTTCTGTTTCCTGTTTTGTTGATTAGTTATGTTTTAATTAATTATTTTAATTATTGGTTTTTAAGTCAGTTTAAAAAATTCTTAAAATTTCTTGTTTTTATTATTCTGCGATTGTCACTTCGTTGCTTGTTCTTGCTCACTTTATTTCAGGTTTTGCACAGTTATTTTTGTTGTTATTTATTTATTTATTTTTTTTTTCGTGAAACTTTTCACTTTAATATTGCTACTATATCTTTATAGAAGCAAATTTTATATGATTTAGACTTCACTTTTTACTTTAGTGCTCACTTTTGACTCTGTGTAAATTATTTTTATAAGACAATTTTTAACTTCACTTTGCACTTTTGACTTCGTGTTAAACTTTATTATTTTAACTTAACTTTTTACTTTAGTAGGCACTTTATACTCGTGCCCCACGTTGGGCGCCAATTAATTCCCGCGACGAGGGAATTTTAAAAAATATATATATATATTTTACAACACGTGTGGCTCCCGTGGATTGTCAGATACAAATCGAATCTTTATTTCTCAAATACTAATATTTATACATTTTGGGCTTATTATTTTAAAGCTAAAGCTGAAGTATAAGCATCAGCTTAATTGAATCCAAAACAAAGAGTTAATTACAATATTAGCTGTTACAGCATATTCCAGCAGAACGTTAAGCGTTCTGTTTTCTTTACAATTGTTATTGTTATGCCTTCTTGTGAGGGCGAGCGATATTGTTTTGATAAGAATGGATTATTGGACTCAGAACGGAAAAAGCATATCGGATTCTTAAATAATCAAAACGTTAATTAAGATTTTAATAAATGAGACAGTGTAATTGCAAAGTTCAAAGATTCAATTTTATTTACAGTTACGGTAAGGTTTCTATGCGGAGGCTATCGTTAACTTGCATACATATCGACGCCGATTGCATTTGTCGTTTCTTCATGGCAACTTGCAATTCTATCTAGCTTTTTCTACACTTTTTGCTCAACACATTCGTCGGACTACCACAGAATTTAAATAATTTTTAACTTATGACTATTTTAATAAACGTGCACACCTTCTAAACACTTTAAATTGACAATGAAATGCCGGAAACACCGCAAAGAACTTCGCGACTGCTTAAAACAAATTACGAATTTAGAATGGCAGCAATTCAGAGTTGCCAATATCAATTTAATAACTATGCAATATTATTAAATATCTTACATTTGCGCGCATTATTAAATTGAAATTTAGTTATGTGCTAACAATTTCATAAAAATAAGTTCTTTTAATAAAATAAATTTAAAAAAAATATAGTAATTAGCAAGTATATATATTATTAATATACAATATATTTTACTTGTACGCATATTTAAAGAAATGCCAGGTGCAGAAATGTTTGCCAAAAACTGTGGTGTGATTAAGTAAACTATTGCAACACTGTTCAGCTGTGTTTGTTTTGTTTTGTTTTCTTTGGTCAATAATCGATGACAAACAGTCGTGGCGACAAGAAAAACGAAATTAAAAGGAGATACTAAAGAGCTTTCAGTCAATGCAAATTAGTGTATCCACAGGGTGTTGCATATAATTTCAGTTTTGAGTTTAACCGAATTATTTTGCGTAAGTTTTGTTGTTTGTTACGTTTTTCACATTTTACCATCCATTTTACAAAATCGGGATAAATAGGTAAAAATGATTTTAATTTTATTTCTCTTTAATTTTATTTTTTTTTTAATTTTTAAATAAATTAATATTTCAAATAAATTATACTTATTTCGACTATTACAAAGTGAAGACGTGCCAAATGAACTTCATTTCTTCAAAGAAAATTGGTGACCTTCATGAAATATGCACATTCGCATTATTTCGTTATCATTGTTTTTGTACCAATCAAATGACTATGGCATATACATATGTACATGCATATGTATATTATTTCTTTGGCACATTTGTCTGCATGTTTACGAAAACATATGCGAGCCACATACATATGTACATACATTTCATCCGGTTTGAATCGGCTGCCATATTGACATTGTTTACAGTTCTTTCGAATATTCAAACAGAGAATATGAAGAGAAATAAATATATATATTTACGGCATACGATGACATGGCATATATGCCCAAACAGAGAATATGAAGAGACATAAATATATGTATGCATGCCCATGATTAGACCATTGTACCATGATTACACTCCTAACGAAGAATTTCGTTTTGCTTGTATGCACAAAATACACCTCTCATGTGGTGAACACAATGACAACGACAGACTGCAGCAACACGACAGTGAACTGAAAATAGCGTTGTGAATCCTACTACATGAACATTTGTAAGAAGGCAGCAATATATCGTCCCCTCAATATAACAATAGCGTATGTGCTCATACGCCATTATTTTTTATTGTATACTTAGAATCTACATCATTGATTCTATGTCTGGTCAAAATTTCGTCAAATTCTACTTCCACAAAGTGGGTCAAAATGTCAATAGAAAAAATGGTGTATAATTTCATGTTCACAAATTTCCTTCAATAAGTGTATAAGAAATTGCCACTGCAAAGTTGTTAAAAGAATAATAGCGTATGCGCATTATACTCCATTTTGCCTGTAGAAATAAATACAATTTATCAAAACTTTAACTCATAAAATAGCTTATAATAATATACACTATTGTTTGAGTTTTATTCCGACCATTTCTATACTCCACATAAGCTGTTTTATTTTCAATACAAATTCGAAAGTTTTATTAGAAATTTACAAGAGTAGTAGCCTATGCGATTTTTACTTTGTTTTGACTACATGAATGCCAGGAAATATTGTAGCCATTCGAAATTTTAGCTTGCAAATTCATTTCGCAGAGAAAGTTTGTTCATTAAAAATATGGATTTTAAACATCTGAGTGAGTATCGTCTTTTACCACCAGTCGTTGTGGAAATTGCTCCAAAGACTGATGAGCTTGATTTCGCTGTGGGATTGCCGGACATAGAGATACCTCAAACAGGTGATCGTCGGACGAGTATGTCCCCGATTCGGATGACGATGCACTGGCTTTGGCAGATGAATTAGATTAAATTGAGAAGTGCAAAAGGACGTTGACAATTGGATCACGGAGGGCGAACACATTTAATTATACTCTCAAAGCCAAACAGGTATGCTAGAAGTTTTTTTTAAATACTTTGAACTTGGCAG
>CM050322.1:66832459-66902459 GCA_027475135.1 Bactrocera correcta
GACGGAATTCTTCTACATGCCCTGCCGTTATGCCGCCATGGTTTTATGTTAACTTCAGTTCGTTAAAGAAGGTTTATTAACTTAAACATGTTAAACCAGTTATTTGAGGCATTTCGAAATCGATTGCTTAATGCATATATACAAGAAAGTCGATTTTGTACCTAAATATAAGCTTACGGAATTCTTCTAAATGCACTGCCGTTATGCCGCTATGGCTTTATGCCAACTTCAGTTCGTTAAAGAAGGTTTATTAACTTAAATATGTTAAACTAATGATTTGAAGCATTTTGATATCGATTGCTAAATGTGTATATACAAGGAAATCGAATTTATAGCTAAATATAAGTTAACTCAATTCTTCTAAATGGCTTTATGTTAACTTCAGTTCCTTAAAGAAGGTTTATTAACTTAAATATATTGAACCAGTTATTTGAAGCATTTCGGTATCGATTGCTTAAAGCATATATACAAGAAAATCGACTTTATACCTAAATATAAGATTACGGTATCCTTCCAAATGTACTGTCGTTATGCCGAAGTGGCTTTATGTAAACTTCAGTTCGTTAAAGAAGCTTGATTAACTTAAAACTAATGATTTGAAGCATTTCGATATCGATTGCTAAATGAGTATATACACGAAAATCGACTTTACACCTAATTATAAGATCACGTAATTCTTCTAAATGCACTGCCGTTATGCCGTCAAGGCTTTTGTAGACTTCAGTAAGATAAAGAGGGTTAATTAACTTAAATATGTTAAACTAATGATTTGAAGCATTTCGATTTCGATTTCTAGATATGTATATATAAGAAAACCGACTTTATACCTATATATAAGATAACGGAATACTTCTAAATGCACTGCCGTTATGCCGATATGGCTTTATGTTAACTTCAGTTCGTAAAAGAATTTTTGTTAACTTAGATATGTAACACCAGTTATTTGAAGAATTTCGAAATCGTATGCTTAATGCATATGTGCAACCTTATACCTAAATATAAGATTACGGAATTCTTCCAAATGTACTGTCGTTATGCTGCCAAGGCTTTATATCAACTTCAATATGTTAAAGAAGATTAATTAACTTAAATATGTTAAACTAATGATTTGAGGCATTTCGATATCGATTGCTAAATGTGTATATACAAGAAAATCGACTTTATAACTAAATATAAGATTACGTAATTCTTCTACATGCACTGCCGTTATGCCGTTATGGCCTTATGTTAACTTCTGTTCGTTAAAGAAGGTTTATTAACTTAAATATGTTAAACCAGTTATTTGAAGCATTTCGATATCGATTGCTAAATGAGTATATACAACAAAATCGACTTTATACCTAAATATAATATTACGGAATTCTTCTACATGCACTGCCGTTATGCCGCCATGGCTTTATGCCAACTGCAGTTCGTTAAAGAAGGTTTATTAACTTAAATATGTTAAACCAGTTATTTGAAGTATTTCGATATCCATTTTTTAATGCATTTATACAAGAAAATCGACTTAATACCTAAATATAAGATTACGTAATTCTTCTACATGCACTGCCGTTATGCCGTTATGGCTTTATGTTAACTTCAGTTCGTTAGAGAAGGTTAATTAACTTAAATATGTTAAACTAATGATTTGAAGCATTTCGATATCGATTGCTAAATGTGTGTATACAAAAAAATCGACTTTATACCTAAATATAAGATTACGGAATTCTTCCAAATGCACTACCGTTATGCCGCCATGACTTTTGTAGACTTTAGTAAGATAAAAACTATGGCTTTATATCAACTGCATTTTGTTAAAGAAGGTTAATTGACTTAAATATGTTAAACTAATTATTTGAAGCATTTCGATATCGATTGCAAAGGTGTGAAATATACAAAAAAATCGACTTTATACCTAAATATAAGATTACGGAATTCTTCTAAATGCACTGCCGTTATCCGTTATGGCTTATGTTAACTTCGTAGTAAAGAAGGTTTATTAACTTAAATATGTTAAACCAGTTATTTGAAGCATTTCGATATCGATTGCTAATGTGTATATACAAGAAAATCGATCTTTATACCTAAATATAAGATAACGGAATTCTTCTAAATGCACTGCCGTTATGCCGCCATGGTTTATGCCAACTTCAGTTCGTTAAAGAAGGTTTATTAACTTAAATATGTTAAACTATGATTTGAAGCATTTCGATATCGATTGCTAAATGTCATATACAACAAAATCGACTTTATACCTAAATATAAGATTACGGAATTCTTCTAATGCACTGCCGTTATGCCGTTATGGCTTTATGTAAACTTCAGTTCGTTAAAGAAGGTTATTAACTTAAATATGTTAAACTAATGATTTGAAGCATTTCGATATCGATTGCTTAATGTGTGTATACAAAAAAATCGACTTTATACCTAAATATAAGATTACGGAATTCTTCCAAATGCACTACCGTTATGCCGCCATGGCTTATATGCCAACTTCATATACGTTAAAGAAGGTTATATTAACTTAAATATGTTAAACTAATGATTTGAAGCATTTCGATATCGATTGCTAAATGTGTATATACAACAAAATCGACTTTATACCTAAATATAAGATTACGGAATTCTTCAATGCACTACCGTTATGCCGCATGGCTTTATGTTAACTTCAGTTCGTTAAAGAAGCTTTATTAACTTAAATATGTTAAACTAATGATTTGAAGCATTTCGATATCGATTGCTAATGCTATATACAAAAAATCGACTTTATACCTAAATATAAGATTACGGAATTTTTCTAAATGCACTATCGTTATGCCGCCATGGCTTTATATCCCCTTCAATACGTTAAAGAAGGTTATTAACTTAAATATGTTAAACTAATGATTTGAGGCATTTCGATATCGATAGCTAAATGTGTATATACAACAAAATCGACTTTTTACCTAAATATAAGATTACGGAATTCTTCCACATGCACTGCCGTTATGCCGCCATGGCTTTATGTTAACTTCAGTCGTTAAAGAAGGTTTATTAACTTAAATATGTTAAACTAATGATTTGAAGCATTTCGATATCGATTGCTTAATGCTATATACAAGAAAATCGACTTTATACCTAAATATAAGATTACGGAATTCTTCCAAATGCACTGTCGTTATGCCGCCATGGCTTTATGTCAACTTCAGTTCGTTAAAGAAGCTTTATTAACTTAAATATGTTAAACTAATGATTTGAAGCATTTCGATATCGATTGCTAAATGCGTATATACAACAAAATCGACTTTATACCTAAATAAAAAGATTACGGAATTCTTCCAATGCACTGCCGTTATGCCGCCATGGCTTTATGTTAACTTCAGTGCGTTAAATAAGCTTTATTAACTTAAATATGTTAAACTAATGATTTGAAGGCATTTTGATATCGATTGCTAAATGCTATACACAACAAAATCGACTTTATACCTAAATATAAGATTACGGAATTTTTCTAAATGCACTATCGTTATGCCGAAATGGCTTTATGTAAACTTCAGTTCGTTAAAGAAGCTTTATTAACTTAAATATGTTAAACTAATGATTTGAAGCATTTCGATATCGATTGCTAAATGTGTATATACAACAAAATCGACTTTATATCTCAATATAAGATTACGGAATTCTTCCAAATGTACTGTCGTTTTGCCGCCATGGCTTTATATCAACTTCAGTACGTTAAAGAAGGTTAATTAACTTAAATATGTTATACTAATGATTTAAAGCATTTCGATATCGATTGCCGCTTATATTAATACAAGAAAATCTACTTTATAGCTAAATATAAGATTACGGAAGTCTTCTAAATGCACTGCCGTTATACCGTTGTGGCTTTATGTTAACTTCTGTTCGTTAAAGAAGGTTTATTAACTTAAATATGTTAAACCAGTTATTTGAAGCATTTCGATATCGATTTTTCAATGCATATATACAAAAAAATCGACTTTATACCTAAATATAAGATAACGGAGTTCTTCTAAATGCGCTGCCGTTATGCCGCCATGGCTTTGTGCCAACTTCAGTTCGTTAAAGAAGGTTTATTAACTTAAATATGTTAAACCAGTTATTTGAAGTATTTCGATATCGATTTTTTAATGCATATATACAAGAAAATCGACTTAATACCAAAATATAAGATTACGTAATTCTTCTACATGCACTGCCGTTATGCCGTTATGGCCTTATGTTAACTTCTGTTCGTTAAAGAAGGTTTATTAACTTAAATATGTTAAACCAGTTATTTGAAGCATTTCGATATCGATTGCTAAGTGAGTATATACAACAAAATCGACTTTATACCTAAATATAAGACTACGGAATTCTTCTACATGCACTGCCGTTATGCCGCCATGGCTTTATGCCAACTTCAGTTCGTTAAAGAAGGTTTATTAACTTAAATATGTTAAACCAGTTATTTGAAGTATTTCGATATCGATTTTTTAATGCATATATACAAGAAAATCGACTTAATACCAAAATATAAGATTACGTAATTCTTCTACATGCACTGCTGTTATGCCGTTATGGCTTTATGTTAACTTCAGTTCGTTAAAGAAGGTTAATTAACTTAAATATGTTAAACTAATGATTTGAAGCATTTCGATATCGATTGCTAAATGTGTATATACAAAAAAATCGACTTTATACCTAAATATAAGATTACGGAATTCTTCCAAATGCACTACCGTTATGCCGCCAAGGCTTTTGTAGACTTTAGTAAGATAAAGACAATGGCTTTATATCAACTGCATTTTGTTAAAGAAGGTTAATTGACTTAAATATGTTAAACTAATGATTTGAAGCATTTCGATATCGATTGCTAGGTGTGTAAATACAAAAAAATCGACTTTATACCTAAATATAAGTTAACGGAATTCTTCTAAATTGCCTTATGTTAACTTCAGTTCCTTAAAGAAGGTTTATTAACTTAAATATGTTGAACCAGTTATTTAAAGCATTTCGATATCGATTGCTTAATGTGTATATACAAGAAAATCGATTTTATGCCTAAATATAAGATAACGCGAGTTCTTCTAAATGCACTGCCGTTATGGCTTTATGTTAACTTCAGTTCGTTAAAGAAGGATAATTAACTTAAACATGTTAAACCAGTTATTTGAAGCATTTCGAAATCGATTTTTTAATGCATATATACAAGAAAATCGACTTAGTACCTAAATATAAGATTACGTAATTCTTCTACATGCACTGCCGTTATGCCGTTATGGCTTTATGTAAACTTCAGTTCGTTAAAGAAGCTTTATTAACTTAAATATGTTAAACTAATGATTTGAAGCATTTCGATATCGATTGCTAAATGAGTATATACAAGAAAATCTTCTTTATATAAGTTTACGTAATTCTTCTAAATGCACTGCCGTTATGCCGTTAAGGCTTTTGAAGACTTCAGTAAGATAAATAGGGTTAATTAACTTAAATATGTTAAACTAATGATTTGAGGCATTTCGATATCGATTGCTAAATGCATATATACAAAAAAATCGACTTTATACCTAAATATAAGATAACAGGGTTCTTCTAAATGCACTGTCGTTATGCCGCCATGGCTTTATATCAACTTCGATATGTTAAAGAAGGTTAATTAACTTAAATATGTTAAACTTATGATTTGAAGCATTTCGAAATCGATTGCTCAATGTGTATATAAAAGAAAATCGACTTTATACCTAAATATAAAATAACGGAATTCTTCCGCATGCACTGCCGTTATGCCGCCATGGCTTTATGTTAACGTCAGTGCGTTAAATAAGCTTTATTAACTTAAATATGTTAAACTAATGATTTGAAGCATTTTGATATCGATTGTTAAATGCCTATATACAACAAAATCGACTTTATACCTGAATATAAGATTACATAATTTTTCTAATTGCACTATCGTTGTGCCGAAATGGCTTTATGTAAACTTCAGTTCGTTAAAGAAGCTTTATTAACTTAAATATGTCAAACTAATGATTTGAAGCATTTCGATATCGATTGCTAAATGAGTATATACACGAAAATCGACTTTATACCTAAATATAAGTTTAAGTAATTCTTCTAAATGCACTGCCGTTATGCCGTTAAGGCTTTTGTAGACTTCAGTAAGATAAAGAGGGCTAATTAACTTAAATATGTTAAAGTAATGATTTGAGGCATTTCGATATCGATTGCTAAATGCATATATACAAAAAAATCGACTTTATACCTAACTATAAGATAAAGGAATTCTTCTAAATGCACTGTCGTTATGCCGCCATGGCTTTATATCAACTTCAATACGTTAAAGGAGGTTAATTAACCTAAATATGTTAAACTTATGATTTGAAGCATTTCGAAATCGATTGCTCAATGTGTATATGCAAGAAAATCGACTTTATACCTAAATATAAAATAACGGAATTCT
This sequence comes from Bactrocera correcta, assembly GCA_027475135.1. NCBI lineage: Eukaryota > Metazoa > Arthropoda > Insecta > Diptera > Tephritidae > Bactrocera > Bactrocera correcta. The sequence goes on from CM050322.1 coordinate 66,838,884, forward strand.
TCCACATGCACTGCCGTTATGCCGCCATGGCTTTATCTTAACTTCAGTGCGTTAAATAAGCTTTATTAACTTAAATATGTTAAACTAATGATTTGAAGCATTTTGATATCGATTGCTAAATGCCTATACACAACAAAATCGACTTTATACCTAAATATAAGATTACGGAATTTTTCTAAATGCACTATCGTTATGCCGAAATGACTTTATGTAAACTTCAGTTCGTTAAAGAAGCTTTATTAACTAAAATATGTTAAACTAATGATTTGAAGCATTTCGATATCGATTGCTAAATGTGTATATACAACAAAATCGATTTTATACCTCAATATAAGATTACGGAACCCTTCCAAATGTACTGTCGTTATGCCGCCATGGCTTTATGTTAACTTCAGTTCCTTAAAGAAGGTTTATTAACTTAAATATATTGAACCAGTTATTTGAAGCATTTCGATATCGATTGCTTAATGCATATATACAAGAAAATCGACTTTATACCTAAATATAAGATTACGGTATTCTTGCAAATGTACTGTCGTTTTGCCGAAATGGCTTTATGTAAACTTCAGTTCGTTAAAGAAGCTTTATTAACTTAAAACTAATGATTTGAAGCATTTCGATATCGATTGGTAAATGTGTATATACAAGAAAATCGACTTTATACCTAAATATAAAATTACGGAATTTTTCCAAATGCACTGCCGTTATGCCGTTAAGGCTTTTGTAGACTTCAGTACGATAAAGAGGGTTAATTATCTTAAATATGTTAAACTAATGATTTGAAGCATTTCGATGTCGACTGCTAAATAAGTTTATACAACAAAATCGACTTTGGTCTAAATATAAGATTGCGGAATTCTTCCAAATGTACTGTCGTTATGCCGCCATGGCTTTATATCACCTTCAATATGCTTAAGAAGATTAATTAACTTAAATATGTTAAACTAATGATCTGAAGAATTTTGATAGCGATTGTTAAGTGTGTATATATAAGAAAATCGACTTTATACCGTAATTTAAGATAACGGAATTCTTCTAAATGCACTGCCGTTATGCAGTCAAGGCTTTTGTAGACTTCAGTAAGATAAAGAGGTTAATTAACTTAAAAATATTAAACTAATGATTTGAAGCATTTCGATATCGATTGCTAAATTTGTATATACAAGAAAATCGAATTTATCCCTAAATATAAGATTACGGAATTCTTCTAAATGCACTGTCGTTATGCCGTTATGACTTTATGTTAACTTCTGTTCGTTAAAGAAGCTTTATTATCTTAAATATGTTTTTTGAAGCATTTCAGTATCAATTGCTAAATGCATATGTACAAGAAAATCGACTTTATACCTAAATATAAGATTACGGAAATCTTCCAAATGTACTGTCGTTATGCCGCCGTGGCTTTATATCACCTTCAATACGTTAAAGAAGGTTAATTAACTTAAATATGTTAAACTTATGATTTGAAGCATTTCTATACCGATTGCTAAATGCGTATATATAACAAAATCGACTTTATACCTAAATATAAGATTACGGAATTCTTCTACATGCAAATTAATTCCCGTAACGGGGGAATTTTAAAAAAATATATATTTACATCCACGAACGCGCGGATTAAAAGAAAACGCTTGTGGTTATGGTGGATTGCAAGATACAAATCAAAATTTTTATTTCTAAAATACTAGTATTTATACAATTTGGTTTTATTTACTTAAGGTTAAAGCTGAAGTGTAAGCATCAGCTTCATTGAATCCAGAACAGAGTGTTAAATTAAAATTTTATCTGTGACAGCAAATTCCAACAGAATGTTAAGTGGTTCATTTACGAATGTTATTGTTATGCCTTCTTGCGAGGGTGAGCGATATGGATTTTTGGATACAGAACGGAAAAAGCATATCGAATTCTTAAATAATCAAAAACGTTAATTATATTTCTAATTTATGGGGCAGTGTAATTGCAGAGTGCAAAGATTCATTTTTTTTTACAGTTATGGTAAGGTTTCTATGCGGAGGCTATCGTTAACTCCCCCCTTCCTTAAATAAATCGTCCCCGATTCACTATTATTTTGAGTTAATTTATATATTTGATCTAAAAGAGCATTAAAAGTGATTTCTTGAAATTGCGCATTTTCGATTGGTTTGGGAATTGCGCGAGATTTTTTTAATTTTAATATTAAGTAAGATATGAAAATTATTCCCAAGATTAAAATTGTATACCAAAAAGATGAATGTACTGTTATGTTTTTGTTCCGTTCTGCTAAAATATTTGTATTGTTTAATTTTAACAGTTTATTGGTTGTTTCAAAATTATCTTATTTATTAATTATTAATGTGGTTATTTTTATAATAATTCCAAATTTTTACTTCAATGTTTTCATAAGATTGATTATTTATTACAGTATAATTCTCAAATGTTATTAAATATGTTCCATTTAATGTTTGATTATCTATAATATTTTTTCAATTTGTGAGTTTTTTTTTTAATTTATTGCATTTTCCTTGTTTTTTATTTAAAATTTCTGACAAACATGTGATTTTCTAATTTAGTTTACGATAGGTTTTTGAAATTTCTGTTTTACAATTCTGAATATTAAAAAATTTATTATTACAGTATATTATGTTCTGGTCAATAATAAGCTTACCATCTAATTGAGCTATGGCTCTTACATCGTAGTACTTACATGTTATTTCTATTTTAGGATATTTAATATAAATTATTATTATGTTTCCTTTTTGGGCTATTTTAAATTAAGAGAAGTCCATTAAATCTGTTGGTAATATGTTATGTTTTTCAATTCATCATAATGTAAAATTGTTGGATTTAAAATTCCAATTTTACCAAAAGTTATTGTATTTATTAAATTTTGCAGTTCACGTATAATATATTGGTTTCGTTTTCTTATTATTTTCCTGTTTATGGTATCGCCTTTAATATTATTTTTTGTTTTAGTTAATTCTGTTATGATTTTAAAAATTTCTGAATTTGTTGTAAATTTAAATTTTTACAATGTCGTCATGGTCTGGTGTATCAGCTATCCATTTCCAAAGGGTTCCTAATTCATTTATACCCCTTTTTTGCCGAAAATTAGTTTGTTTTAATTGTTCCAATAAAGTTTCTATTATCAAAATTTCAGATTCTGTTTCCTGTGTAATAATTCCTAAGCTATCGTGATTTTGGTCGTTAATACTGTAAAAATTTCTATTTTCGTCTGCTATTATATTTTCAAAATAAGATAAATTAGTAATGTGGAATAGGTCCCCGTATTCTTCATAAATGGAAGCATCTCCATTTTCAATAAGTACGTAGTCTTTTTGAGTATAGCCTATAACATCAGCGATTGCTGAGCTGATTAGTGCAGTCAAAATTAAAATGATCATATTGGAAACCTATAAAATTATAATTTTATATTTTCTTTATGTATAATTCTATTTCTATTATTAATTAATATTTTATTCTCTAAATTTTCCTTAACTTGCTGTTTTTTATATCTAGGTTCTAATTTATTTCTCTCTCCTATTATTTTCTCGTAAATGATTTGACCGGGATGATATTGCTTATCTGACCTATGTTTATCATGAAACGTTAGCATTTTCTCCTGTGCTTGCTTTAAAGTTGTTGGCAAATTTTCATGGTTTATTTTATTATAAATTACTTCATTTGGTTTAAAATTTGTTTCTGAATGTATTGTTGAATTGTATTTTTGTGCTGCTCTAAGTATTGTTTCTAAATTTCTGACAATATTGTATTCTTCTTTTAAACATCTAGCTATTTAAACTATTGTTGAATGGACTCTTTCAACTTGTCCGTTAGTTATGCGGTGACGTGGATCACAAAAATAAATTTCAATATTCAACCTTTGCATTAAGGATTTAAATGTTGGTGTGGTAAAGCTTGGTTCATTGCCTGAATACATTTGTGTAATTTTGTCTTTTATTTTTCATTTAAGTTCAGTTAATTTTTCATCTTGATTTTCAGTATTTAACTTTTCGGAATTCTTTTCCGAATAATAATCATTATCATTATTAATTTCTGAGCCTCTTTCACCCAGTATCGAATAGTTATCGTTAATGTTGCCGGCAAATTCATCGGCTGGCGTTGTAGAACTTTTTCTTTCCACAATATTTTCTTTATATAATTTCCGGTATTATCATCGGCTAGCTTTGTAGAACTTTTTCGTTCCACAATGTTTTTTTTTCATGATTATTTTTTTCATTTTGCTGGTATAAATCTTCAGCTGGCGTTTTAGGACCTTTTTGTCCCAAAAAAAATTTTTTTAATATAATATTGCCGGTAAAATTTTCGACTGGTGATGTAGAACTTGCTTGTTCCACAATTTTGTTTTCAATATAAATATTCATTCTTCTTTTTTCATTTTCCGAGTTATTTTTTATCCTATAATTAATTTTCCCATTCGACACATCGATAACTGCCTCAATCTTTTTAAGGAAATTGTATCCCAAAAGGAGATCCGATTCTAATCCTTCTATTTCATAGAAGATTTCTTCGTCTCCAAATAAGGTAATTATGTGATAAAATTTTACTATGGAATAGCCATTCACAGTTTTTATGCGTTTATAAATGGCTAGTTCATTTTTATTATTATTAACCCCAGGCTTAATGTAGCATGAGGTTGCTCCCGTATCAACTATAGCTTTTAAATTTTTATTTAATTTTGGGTCGGGTAATTTGAGATAGGGGAGTTCGTCCCCTCTTCGCCTAAAAAAATGGCTCTCGTTTATATTGTTAATTCGCTGACTCTTTTCTTGCGGGCGAAAGCTGTTATTACTTTCTCTATGCCGCTTTACCCCATGGGCTTCCCGATTTTGCCCCCTATTGGCCTGAAAGTTTGGATTTATTTGTATAGGTTTTAAATTATTATTGCTATTTCTTTGTTGTTGATGAAAATTGTTAGTGCTTTGTTGTCCCCTCATATTAAAATCTCTATTATAAAGTCTGGATACAGATGGATCTATATCCATTCGAGTTGGTTTCGGAAAATTATAATGTGTATTATTATTGGGAGGGTTGTTCCTTTGAGGAAATCTTAGGTTATTGTCCGTGTACGTTGGCTTCATTCTGTTTCTGTTATACGTAAAGTTTTGAGCAAATCGGGCTCTTTGATTATTCGATTCAAGTGCCTGAGCTTTTGCTAAAGCGTCAGGTAAATCTTGTGGGCTTAAAGAGAATATTATGTCTCGTAATGGGGTATTTAGTCCTGTTATAAAAATCCTTAAGGCATGTTTTCTGTTTTTTTTTTTGTTTAATTCTTTGGTCAAGTCTGCGTTGTTTCCGTGCGTCATAATTGTTTTGTTAATTAATAGCGTCAACTTTTTGTTGACAAGATTGTAGTATTCTACAATCGACTTTGCACCTTGCCTTAAGATGCTTAATTCTTGTTCAATTATGTGTATTGGATGTTTGTCCGCATATGCAAAGTCTAGACGAGATAGAATTGCATCCAAATTTAGTACTGTTCCGTGATTTGTTAATACTTTCTACTACCCCTCACGTATAGGCTCATAGCGTTAAGCGCTGCCTCTCTCCAACTAACGTATGAATTGATCCTACCAGTAAATTCGGGTACGGATTTAACTACATCTAATGATTCTTGACAGGCTATATTATCGTCTATCGTCTGTGTTATAAAATCAGTTGCACTAGTGGTATTGACTGTTATTTTTGAGCGTAATTGCTCTACTTCCTCACGTAATGCTATATTGCTGTAAGCAATAAGGCGAGTTATTAGGTCTACGGTCAAAGCGTCGCCGTTAGCCATTTTGTCTAATTTTTTCTAAAAAAATTTTGTTTTATCCCTTCTGGGAAGAGGTGCTTTTTTATTCTGGAGGGTGTGGAGTTCAGAATCGCAGAATTAAGCTTTGTTATAAACCGGAGGGTCCCTCTTGCGGTGGTGAATCGCGGTTTTAATATATTTTTATTATATGGCTGATCAAGCCTTTAATTATTGTTTTATTCATTTATCAGTATAAGCTTTTTGAAACTTGGATCATAGCCACACTTTCTGCTTCTAAAGAATCCTTATTATAATAATCCTTTAATGTGGATGTTTTATTTTTTTCCCATGTAATTAAACACTGCGTTCATGCAATTTACTTTCTTCTCTTCGTGGAAAAAATTTGGTACATATTTTTTTGAAATGTTCTTTTTATTAGAATTGCAAAGCCTTTTAACTATTTTGTCATAGTCCAAATTATTCGGTAGAGCGTCCGAGTCTGACATTTTATTTTAATTTAAAAAAAATTTGGTTGAATTAATTTTTTATAATTCTCTGGAGGGTCCCTTGGGTGGTGAATCGCAGAGAATTTTAAATTGTTAGAAGCTGGAGGATCCCTCCGAGGGTGGTGAATCGCAGCTTTTAAATACTTAATTTATTGGTTGTACAAACCATTAGTTATAGTTTTTTATTTCTTTATTTTTTTAGTTTAGGACATTTCTTAATATCGTGTTCGCCCTTACAAAAATCGCAGTATGAGAGTTTTTTATATTTAATGCTTGGGCTATTTCCCATTTCTAATATACAAAAATATTTTAACTATGTTTAATTTTAATTTCAACTTCTGTCGCTGTCTTGTTCGAAATTTCCATTGTTAGTACCTCTGTTTCCTCTATGCTTGCTGCTACCACTGTTGACACGTCCGCTGATGTTGTTACCACTGTTGCTTAGTTGTTTTAGCACTTTTAAGTCACTCTGTATTTTGTTGATTATTTTAATTAATTATTTTAAATCTTTAGTTTTTGAATCAATTTTATAATTTTAGAGCTTCTTGTTTTTGTTTCTCTGTGATTGTCACTTCGTTGCTTTTACTCACACAGTTCTTTTTTGAGTGGAAGTTTTTCACTTGCACTTTTTTGGTCATTGTTATTTTTCTAATAGATTATTTAAAAAATTTCTTGTTTTTATTATACTGCGATTTTCACTTCATTGATTGTTTTCACTCAAACAGTTATTTTTTATTATTTGTTTTTCTCGTGAAACTTTTCACTTAAGTATTGCTACTATATTTTGCACTTTTGAACTCGTACCAACTATTTCTTTATAAGACAATTTTAACTTCATTATTCACTTATTTTTCACTTCTTATTTTTTACTGTACTAGGCACTTTTTGAACTCTTACAAACTATTGCTTTATAAGACAATTCTAACTTCACTATTCACTTTTTTTCACTTTTTATTTTTTTACTCTAGTAGGCACTTTTTTGAACTCGTGCCCCACGTTGGGCGCCAATTATTTCCCGTAACGAGGGAATTTAAAAAAATATATATATTTTACATCCGCGAACGCGCGGATTAAAAGAAAACGCTTGTGGTTATGGTGGATTGCAAGATACAAATCAAAATCTTTATTTCTAAAATACTAGTATTTATACAATTTGGTTTTATTTACTAAAGGTTAAAGCTGAAGTGTAAGCATCAGCTTCATTGAATCCAGAACAACGTGTTAAATTACAATTTTAGCTGTGACAGCAAATTCCAACAGAATGTTAAGTGGTTTATTTACGATTGTTATTGTTATGCCTTCTTGTGAAGGCGAGCGATATGGATTTTTGGATACAGAACGGAAAAAGCATATCGAATTCTTAACTAATCAAAAACGTTAATTATATTTCTACTTTATGGGGCAGTGTAACTGCAGAGTGCAAAGATTCAATTTTGTTTACAGTTATGGTAAGGTTTCTATGCGGAGGCTATCGTTAACTTGCACTGCGTTAAGCCGCCATGGCTTTATGTTAACTTCAGTGCATTAAAGAAGCTATATTAACTTAAATATGTTAATCTAATGATTTGAAGCATTTCGATATCGATTGCTAAATGCGTATATGCAACAAAATCGACTTTATACCTAACTATAAGATTACGGAATTCTTCTAAATGCACTGCCGTTACGCCGTTAAGGCTTTTGTAGACTTCAGTAAGATAAAGAGGTTTAATTAACTTAAATATGTTAATCTAATGATTTGAAGCATTTCGATATCGATTGCTAAATGCGTATATGCAACAAAATCGACTTTATACCTAAATATAAGAATACGGAATTCTTCCAAATGTACTGCCGTTGTGCCGTTCTGGCTTTATATCAACTTCAATACGTTAAAGAAGGTTAATTAACTTAAATATGTTAATCTAATGATTTGAAGCATTTCGATATCGATTGCAAAATGCGTACATACAAGAAAATTGACTTTATACCTAAATATAAGATTACGGAATTATAGTACATGCACTGCCTTTTTGCCGTCAAGGCATTGGTAGACTTCAGTAAAATAAAGAGGGTTAATTAACTTAAATATGTTAAACTAATGATTTGAAGCATTTCGATATCGATTGCTAAATGCGTATATACAAGAAAATCGACTTTATACCTAAATATAAGATTACGGAATTATTCTACATGCACTGCCGTTATGCCGTTAAGGCTTTTGTAGACTTCAGTAAGATATAGAGGGTTAATTAACTTAAATATATTAAACTAATGATTTGAAGCATTTCGATATCGATTGCTTAATATGTTAATACAAGAAAATCGACTTTTTACCTAAGTATACGATTACGGAATTCTTCCAAATGCACTGCCGTTATGCCGTTAAGGCTTTTGTAGACATCAGTAAGATAAAGGGGGTTAATTAACTTAAATATGTTAAACTAATGGTTTGAAGCATTTTGATATCGATAGCTTAATGTGTATATACAAGAAAATCGACTTTATACATAAATGTAGGATTACGGAATTCTTCTAAATGCACTGCCGTTATGCCGTTATGGCTTTATGTTAACTACAGTTCGTTAAAGAAGGTTTATTAACTTAAATATGTTAAACATGGTATTTAAAGCAATTCGATATCGATTGTTTAATGCATATATACAATAAAATCGACTTTATACCTAAACATAAGATTACGGAATTATTCTACATGCACTGTCGTTATGCCCCCTAAATGCGTATATACAACAAAATCGACTTTATGCCTAAATATAAGATTAAGAAATTCTTCTAAATGCACTGTCGTTATGCCGCCTAAATGCGTATATACAACAAAATCGACTTTATGCCTAAATATAAGATTAAGAAATTCTTCTAAATGCACTGCCGTTATACCACTAAGGCTTTATGTAGACTTCAGTAAGTTTAAAAGGTTTATTAACTGAAATATGTTAAACCAATGATTTGAAGCATTTCGATATAGATTGCTAAAAGTGTATATACAAGAAAATCGACTTTATACATAAATGTAGGATTACGGAATACTTCCCAATATACTGTCGTTATGCCGCCATGGCTTTATATCACCTTCAATACGTTAAAGAAGGTTGATTAACTTAAATATGTTAAACTAATGATTTGAAGCATTTCGATATCGATTGCTAAATGAGTATATACAAAAAAATCGACTTTATAACTAAATATAAGATTACGGAATTCTTCCAAATGCACTGCCGTTATTCCGTTAAGGCTTTATGTAAACTTCAGTACGTTAAAGAAGGCTAATTAACCTAAAAATGCTAAACCAGATATTTGAAGCATTTCGATATCGACAGCTAAATGTGTAAATACAAGAAAATCGGTTTTATACCTAAATATAAGATTACGGAATTCTTCTAAATGCACTGCCGTTATACCGATAAGGCTTTATGTAGACTTCAGTGCGTTAAAGAAGGTTTATTTTAAATAACTTAAAAATGTAAAACTAATAATTTGAAGCATTTTGAAATAGATTGCAAAAATGTGTAAATACAAGAAAATTGACTTTACACCTAAAAAATAAAGATTTCGGATTTCACCCAAATATACTGCCGTTGTGCCGTTATTGCTTTACGTAAACTTCAGTACGTTAAAGAAGGGTAACTAGCCTAAAAATTCTAAACCAGTTATTTGAAGCATTTCGACATCGATTGCAAAAAGTGTATATACAAAAAAAGCGAATTTATGCCTAAATATAAGACTTCGAAATTCTTCCAAACGCACTGCCGTTATGGATTTATGTTAACTTCTGTTCGTTAAAGAAGGTTTATTTTCTTAAATAGGTTAAACCAGTTTTTTGCAGTATTTCGATATCGATTGCTAAATGTGTATATACAGGAAAATCGACTTTATACCTAAATATAAGATTATGGAATTCGCTTAAATGCACTGGCGTTATACCGGTAAGGCTTTATGTGGGCTTTATAAAAAAAGTTTATTAACTTACTATGTTTAACTAATGATTTGAAGCATTTCGATATCGATTGCTAAATGTGTATATACAAGAAAATCGACTTTATACCTAAATATAAAATAACGGAATTCTTCCACAAACACTGCCCTTATGCCGCTATGGCTTTATGCCAACTTCAGTTCGTTAAAGAAGGTTTATCAACTTAAATATGTTCAACTAATGAGTTGATGCATCTCGATATCGATTGCTTAATGTGTATGTGCAAGAAAATCGATTTTATACCTAAATAAAGGATTACGGAATTCACATAAATATACTGCCGTTTTGCCGTTACGGCTTTATGTAAACTTCAGTAAGATAAAGAAGGTTAATTAACCTAAATTTGCTAAACCAGTTATTTGAAGCATTTCGATATCGATAGCAAAATGCGTATATACAACAAAATCGACTTTATGCCTAAATATAAGATTAAGAAATTCTTCTAAATGCACTGCCGTTATACCACTAAGGCTTTATGTAGACTTCAGTAAGTTTAAAAAGTTTATTAACTGAAATATGTTAAACCAATGATTTGAAGCATTTCGATATAGATTGTTAAATGTGTATATACAAGAAAATCGACTTTATTCTAAAATATAAGAATATGGAATTCTTCCAACTGCACTGCCGTTATGCCGTTAAGGCATTTGCAGACTTCAGTAAGATAAAGAGGGTTAATTAAGTTTTATATGTTAATAATATGTTATCGATTGCTAAATGTGTATGTACAAGAAAATCGACTTTATTCCTAAATATAAGATAAAGGAATTCGTGAAGATATACTGCCGTTATGCGGTTTTGGCTTTATGTAAACTTCAGTAAGATAAAGAAGGTTAATTAACTTAAATATGTTAAACTAATGATTTGAAGCATTTCGATATCGATTGCTAAATGTGTATGTACAACAAAATCGACTTTATTCCTAAATACAAGATTACGGAATTCGTGTAGATATACTGCCGTTATGCCGTTTTGGCTTTATGTAAACTTCAGTAAGATAAAGAAGGTTAATTAACTTCAATATGCTAAACCAGCTATTCGAAGCATTTCGATATCGATAGCTAAATGCGTATATACAAGAAAATCGATTTTATACTCAAACATAAGATTACGGAATTCTTCTACATGCACTGCCGTTATACTGTTAAGGCTTTATGTTAACTTCAGTGCGATAAAGAAGCTTTAATAACTTAAGTATATTAAACTAATAATTTGAGGCATTTCGATATCGATTGCTTAATGAGTATATACAAGAAAATGGACTTTATACCTAAATATAAGATCACGGAATTCTTCTAAACGCACTGCCGTTATGCCGCCTTGGCTTTGTATCACCTTCAATACGTTAAAGAAGGTTAATTATTTCAAATATGTTAAACTAACGGAATGAAGCATTTCGATATCGATTGCTAAATGTGTAAATACAAGAAAATCGACTTTATACCTAAATATAAAGATATAAGATTACGGAGTTCTTCTAAATGCACTGCCGTTATATCGTTATGGCTTTATGTAAACTTCAGTAAGATAAAGAAGGTTAGTTAGCTTAAATATGTTAAACTAATGATTTGAAGCATTTCGATTTCGATTGCTAAATGAGTATATACAAGAAAATCGACTTTATACCTAAATATAAGATTACGAAATTCTTCTAAATGCAGTGCCGTTATGCCGTTAAGGCTTTTGTAGACTTCAGTAAGATAAAGAGGATTAATTAACTAAAATATGTTAAACTAATGATTTGAAGCATCTGGATATCGATTGCTAGATGTATATATACAACAAAATCGACTTTATAACTAAATATAAGCTTACTTAATTCTTCTAAAAGCACTGCCATTATGCCGTTAAGGCCTTATTTAGACTTCAGTAAGATAGAGAGGGTTAATTAACTTTAATATGTTAAACTAATGATTTGAAGCATTTTGATATCGATTGCTAAATATGAAGATACAAGAAAATCGACTTTATACCTAAATATAAGATTACGGGATTCTTCTAAATGCACTGCAGTTATACCGTTAAGGCTTTATGTAGAATTCAGTGCGTTAAAGAAGGTTTATTAACTTAAATATGTTAAACTAATGATTTGAAGCATTTCGATATCGATTGCTAAATGTGTATATACAAGAAAATCGACTTTATACCTAAATATAAGATAACGGAATTCTTCTACATGAACTGCCGTTATGCCGTTAAGGCCTTATTTGGACTTCAGTTAGATAGAGAGGTTTAATTAACTTAAATATGTTAAACTAATGATTTGAAGCATTTCGATATCGATTGCTAAATATGTAGATACAAAAAAATCGACTTTATACCTAAATATAAGATTACGGAATTCTTCTAAATGCATCGCCGTTAAGCCGTTGTGGCTTTATGTTAACTTCATTTCGTTAAAGAAGGTTTATTAACTTAAATATATTAAACCAGTTATTTGAAGCATTTCGATATCGATTGCTTAATGCATATATACAAGCAAATCGATTTTATACCTAAATATAAGAATACGGAATTCTTCCAAATGGACTGCCGTTATGCCGTTATGGCTTTATATCAACTTCAGTACGTTAAAGAAGGTTAATTAACTTAAATATGTTAATCTAATGATTTGAAGCATTTCGATATCGCTTGCTAAATGTGCATATACAAGAAAATCGAATTTATACCTAAACATAAGATTACGGAATTTTTCCAAATGTACTGTTGTAATGCCGTTGTGGCTTTATATCAACTTCAATACGTTAAAGCAGGTTAATTAACTTAAATATGTTAAACTAATGATTTGAAGCATTTCGATATCGATTGCTAAATGCGTATATACAACAAAATCGACTTTATACCTAAATATAAGATTACAGAATTCTTCTAAATGCATCGCCGTTAAGCTGTTATGGCTTTATGTTAACTTCAGTGCGTTAAAGAAGGTTTATTAACTTAAATATAATAAACTTATTATCTAAAGCATTTCGATATCGATTGCTTAATGTGTATATACAAGAAAATCGACTTTATACATAAATATATGATAACGGAATTCTTCTAAAAGCACTGCCGTTACGCCGTTATGGCTTTATGTAGACTTCAGTAAGCTAAAAAAATGTTTATTACCTTAATTGTTAAACTAATGATTTGAGGCATTTCGATATCGATAGCTAAATGTGTATATACAAGAAAATCGACTTTATACCTAAATATAAGGTAACGGAATTCTTCTACATGCACTGCCGTTATGCCGCCATGGCTACATGCCAACTTCAGATCATTAAAGAAGGTTTATTAACTTAAATATAATAAACTAATTATCTAAAGCATTTCGATATCGATTGCTTAATGTGTATATACAAGAAAATCGACTTTATACATAAATATATGATAACGGAATTCTTCTAAAAGCACTGCCGTTACGCCGTTATGGCTTTTTGTAGACTTCAGTAAGCTAAAAAATGTTTATTAACTTAATTGTTAAACTAATGATTTGAGGCATTTCGATATCGATAGCTAAATGTGTATATACAAGAAAATCGACTATATACCTAAATATAAGATTATGGAGTTCTTCTACATGCACTGCCGTTATGCCGCCATGGCTTTATGTTAACCTCAGTGCAATAAAGAAGCTTTATTAACTTAATTATATTAAACTAATGATTTGAAGCATTTCGATATCGATTGCTTAATGAATATATAAAAGAAAATCGACTTTATACCTAAATATAAGATTACGGAATGCTTCTAAATGCACTGCCGTTATACCGGAAAGGCTTTATGTAGACTTCAGTATGCTAAAAAATTTTTATTAATTTAATATGTTAAACTAATGATTTGAGACATTTCGATATCGATAGCTAAATGTCTATATACAAGAAAATCGACTTCATACCGAAATATAAGATTACGAAACACTTCTAAATGCACTGTTGTTATGCCGCCATTGCTTTATGCCAACTTCAGTGCGTTAAATAAGCTTTATTAACTTAAATATTTTAAACTAATGATTTGAAGCATTTCGATATCGACTGCTTAATGTGTAAATACAAGAAAATCGACTATATACCTAAATATAAGATTACGGAATTCTTCTACATGCACTGCCGTTATGCCGCCATGGCCTTATGTTAACCTCAGTGCAATAAAGAAGCTTTATTAACTTAAATATATTAAACTAATGATTTGAAGCATTTCGACATCGATTGCTAAATGAGTATATACAAGAAAATCGACTTTATACCTAAATATAAGATTACGGAATTCTTCTAAATGCATTGCCGTTATGCCGTTAAGGCTTTTGTAGACTTCAGTAAGATAAAGAGGTTTAATTTACTTAAATATGTTAAACTAATGATTTGAAGCATTTCGATATCGATTGCTAAATGCGTATATACAGGAAAATTGACTTTATACCTAAATACAAGAATACGGAATTCTTCTAAATGCATTGCCGTTATGCCGTTAAGGCTTTTGTAGATTTCAGTAAGATAAAGAGGTTTAATTAACTTAAATATGTTAAACTAATGATTTGAAGCATTTCGGTATCGATTGCTAAATGTGTATGTACAAGAAAATCGATTTTATACCTAAATAAAAGATTACGAAATTCACTGAAATATACTGCCGTTATGCCGTTATGGCCTTATGTAAACTTCAGTAACATAAAGAAGGTTAATTAACCTTAACATGCTAAACCAGTTATTTGAAGCATTTCGATATCGATTGCTAAATGCGTATATGCAACAAAATCGACTTTATACCTAAATATAAGATTACGGAATTCTTCTTAATGCACTGCCGTTATGCCGTTAAGGCTTTTGTAGACTTCAGTAAGATTAAGAGGTTTAATTAACTTAAATATGTTAAACTAATGATTTGAAGCATTTCGGTATCGATTGCTAAATGAGTATATACAAGAAAATCGACTTTATATCTAAATATCGGATCACGGAATTCATCGAAATACAGTGCCGTTATGCCGCCATGGCTTTATATAAATTTCAGAACGTTAAAAAAGCTAAATTTACTTAAATATGTTAAACTAATGATTTGAAGATTTTCGATATCGATTGTTGTTAAACTAATGATTTGAAGCATTTCGATATCGATTGCTAAATGCGTACATGCAAGAAAGTCGACTTTATACCTAAATATAAGATTACGGAATTATTCTACATGCACTGCCGTTATGCCGTTAAGGCTTTGGTAGACTTCAGTAAGATAAAGAGGGTTAATTAACTTAAATATATTAAACTAATGATTTAAGGCATTTTGATATCGATTGCTAAATGCGTATATACAAGAAAATCGACTTTATACCTAAATATAAGATTACGGAATTATTCTACATGCACTGCCGTTATGCCGCCATGGCTTTAAATCAACTTCAATACGTTAAGGAAGGCTGATGAACTTAAATATGTTAAACTAATGATTTGAAGCATTTCGATATCGATTGCAAAATGCGTATATACAAGAAAATCGACTTTATACCTAATTATAAGATTACGGAATTATTCTACATGCACTGCCGTTATGCCGTTAAGGCTTTGGTAGACTTCAGTAAGCTAAAGAGGGTTTATTAACTTAAATATGTTAAACTAATGATTTGAAGCATTTCGATATCGATTGCTAAATGCGTATATACAAGAAAATCGACTTTATACCTAAATATAAGAATACGGAATTCTTCCAAATTTACTGCCGTTATGCCGTTCGGGCTTTATATCAACTTCAATACGTTAAAGAAGGTTAATTAACTTAAATATGTTAATCTAATGATTTGAAGCATTTCGGTATCGATTGCTAAATGAGTATATACAATAAAATCGACTTTATATCTAAATATAAGATCACGGAATTCATCGAAATACAGTGCCGTTATGCCGTTATGGCTTTATATAAATTTCAATACGTTAAGGAAGATTGATTAATTAAATATGTTAATCTAATGATTTGAAGCATTTCGATATCAATTGCTAAAGGTGTAAATACAAGAAAATTGACTATATACCTAAATATAAGAATACGGAATTCTTCCAAATGTACTGCCGTTATGCCGTTCTGGCTTTATATCAACTTCAATACGTTAGAGAAGGTTAATTAACTTAAATATGTTAAACTAACGGAATGAAGCATTTCGATATCGATTGCTAAATGTGTAAATACAAGAAAATCGACTTTATACCTAAATGTAAAGATATAACATTACGGAATTCTTCTAAATGCACTGCCGTTATACCGTTAAGGCTTTATGTAAACTGCAGTAAGATAAAGAAGGTTTATTTACTTATCTATGGAACACAAATGATTTAAAGCATTTCGGTATCGATTGCTTAATATGTAAATACAAGAAAATCGACTTTATACCTAAATATAAAGATATGACATTACGGAATTGTTCCAAATGCACTGCCGTTATGCCGACATGGCTTTATGCCAACTTCATTTCGTTAAAGAAGGTTTATTATCTCAAATATTTTAAACTAATGATTTGAAGCAATCCGATATCGATTGCTACATGTGCATATACAAGAAAATCGACTTGATACCCAAATATAAGATTACGGAGTTCTTCTAAATGCACTGTAGTTATATCGTTATGGCTTTATGTAAACTTCAGTAAGATAAAGAAGGTTAGTTAGCTTAAATATGTTAAACTAATGATTTGAAGCATTTTGATATCGATTGCTGAATATGTAAATACAAGAAAATCGACTTTATACCTAAATATAAAGATATGACATTACGGAATTGTTCCAAATGCACTGCCGTTATGTCGACATGGCTTTATGCCAACTTCATTTCGTTAAAGAAGGTTTATTATCTCAAATATTTTAAACTAATGATTTGAAGCATTCCGATATCGATTGTTACATGTGTATATACAAGAAAATCGACTTGATACCCAAATAAAAGATTACGCAGTTCTTCTAAATGCACTGCAGTTATATCGTTATGGCTTTATGTAAACTTCAGTAAGATAAAGAAGGTTAGTTAGCTTAAATATGTTAAACTAATGATTTGAAGCATTTCGATATCGATTGCTTAATGAGTATATACAAGAAAATCGACTTTATACCTAAATATAAGATTACGGTATTCTTCTAAATGCATTGCCGTTATGCCGTTAAGGCTTTTGTAGACTTCAGTAAGATAAAGAGGTTTAATTAACTTAAATTTGTTAAACTAATGATTTGAAGCATTTCGATATAGATTGCTAAAAGTGTATATACAACACAATCGACTTTATTCTAAAATATAAGATTATGGAATTCTTCCAACTGCACTGCCGTTATGCCGTTAAGGCATTTGTAGACTTCAGTAAGATAAAGAGGGTTAATTAAGTTAAATATGTTAAACTAATGATTTGAAGCATTTCGATATCGATTGCTAAATGTGTATGCACAACAAAATCGACTTTATTCCTGAATATAAGATAACGGAATTCGTGTAGATATACTGCCGTTATGCGGTTTTGGCTTTATGTAAACTTCAGTAAGATAAAGAAGGTTAATTAACTTAAATATGTTAAACTAATGATTTGAAGCATTTCGATATCGATTGCTAAATGTGTATGTACGATAAAATCGAATTTATTCCTAAATATAAGATAACGGAATTCGTGTAGATGTACTGCCGTTATGCGGTTTTGGCTTTATGTAAACTTCAGTAAGATAAAGAAGGTTAATTAACTTAAATATGTTAAACTAATGATTTGAAGCATTTCGATATCGATTGCTAAATGTGTATGCACAACAAAATCGACTTTATTCCTGAATATAAGATAACGGAATTCGTGTAGATATACTGCCGTTATGCGGTTTTGGCTTTATGTAAACTTCAGTAAGATAAAGGAGGTTAATTAACTTCAATATGCTAAACCAGCTTTCGATATCGATAGCTAAATGCGTATATACAACAAAATCGACTTTATACCTAAACATAAGATTACGGAATTCTTCTACATGCACTGGCGTTATGCCGTCATGTCTTTCTGTTAACTTCAGTGCGCTAAAGAAGCTTTAATAACTTAAGTATGTTAAACTAATGATTTGAGGCATTTCGATATCGATTGATTAATGAGTATATACAAGAAAATCGACTTTATATCTAAATATAAGATTACGGAATTCTTCTAAACGCACTGCCGTTATGCCGCCATGGCTTTTGTAGACTCCAGTAAGATAAAGAGGTTTAATTTACTTAAATATGTTAAACTAATGATTTGAAGCATTTCGATATCGATTGCTTAATGAGTATATACAACAAATTCGACTTTATATCTAAAATATAAGATTACGGAATTCATTCAATGCACTGCCGTTATGCCGTTAAGGCTTTTGTAGACTTCAGTAAGATAAAGAGGGTTAATTAACTTAAATATGTTAAACTAATGATTTGAAGATTTCGATATCGATTGCTAAATGTATATACAACAAAATCGACTTTATTCCTAAATATAAGATTACGGAATTCTTCTAAATGCACTGCCGTTATGCCGTTTTGGCTTTATGTAACTTCAGTAAGATAAAGAAGATTAATTAACTTAAATATGTTAAACTAATGATTTGAAGCATTTCGATATCGATTGCTAAATGTGTATATACAAAAAATCGAACTTATACCTAAATATAAGATAACGGAATTCTTCTAATGCACTGCCGTTATCCCGCCATTGGCTTTATGTAAACTTCAGTACGTAAAGAAGGTTTATTAACTTAAATATGTTAAACTAATGATTTGAAGCATTTCGATATCGATTGCTAAATGTAGTATATAACAAAATCGACTTTATTCCTAATATAGGTTACGGATTCTTCAGATATACTGCCGTTATACGGTTTTGGCTTTATGTAGACTTCATAAGATAAAGAAGGTTAATTAACTTAATTTTATGAACTAATTACCTAAGCATTTCGATATCGATTGCTAAATCATTGATACAAAAAATCGACTTTATACCTAAAATAAGATTACGGGAATTCTTCTACATGACTGCCGTTATGCCGCATGACTTTATGTAACTTCAGTTCGTTAAAGAAGGCTTAATAACTTAATATGTTAAACTAATGATTTGAGGCATTTCGATATCGATTGCTAAGAAGCTATATACAAGAAAATCGACTTTATACCAAAATATAAGATTATGGAATTCGTTAAATGCACTGCGTTATGGAATGGCTTTTGTGACTCAGTAAATAAAAGTTTATTAACTTAATGTGTTAACTAATGATTTGAAGCATTTCGATATCGATTGCTAAATGCGTATATACAAGAAAATCGACTTTATACCTAAATATAAGATTACGGAATTATTCTACATGCACTGCCGTTATGCCGTTAAGGCTTTTGTAGACTTCAGTAAGATAAAGAGGGTTAATTAACTTAAATATGTTAATCTAACGATTTGAAGATTTTAGATATCGATTGCTAAATGTATAAATACAAGAAAATCGAATATATACCTAAATATAAGATTACGGAATTCTTCTACATGCACTGCCGTTATGCCGCCGTGGCTTTATGTTAACTTCAGTGCGTTAAAGAAGCATTATTAACTTAAATATGTTAAACTAAGGATTTAAAGCATTTCGATATCGATTGCTAAATGAGTATATACAACAAAATCGACTATATACCTAAATATAAGATTACGGAATTCTTCTACATGCACTGCCGTTATGCCGCCATGGCTTTATGTTAACTTCAGTGCGTTAAAGAAGCTTTATTAACTTAAATATGTTAAACTAAGGATTTAAAGCATTTTGATATCGATTGCTAAATGAGTATATGCAAGAAAATCGACTTTATACCTAAATATAAAGATATAGCATTACGGAATTCTTCCTAATGCACCGTCGTTATGCCGTTAAGGCCTTATTTAGACTTCAGTAAGATAAAGAGGGTTAATTATCTTAAATATGTTAAACAAATGATTTAAAGCATTTCGATATCGATTGCTAAATGCGTATAAACAACAAGATCGACTTTATACCTAAATATAAGGTTACGGAATTCTTCTAAATGCGCTGCCGTTATGCCGCCATGGCTTTATGCCAACTTCCGTTCGTTAAAGAAGGTTTATTAACTTAAATATGTTAAACCAATGATTTGAAGCATTTCGATATCGATTGCTTAATGTGTATGTACAAGAAAATCGACTTCATACCTAAATATAAGATTACGGAATTCTTCCACATGTACTGTCGTTATACCGCCAAGACTTTATATCAACTTTAATACGTTAAAGAAGGTTAATTATTTTAAATATGTTAAACTAATGATTTGAAGCATTTCGATATCGGCTGCTAAATGAGTATATAAAAGTAAATCGAATCCATACCTAAATATAAGATACGATTGCTAAATGAGTATATACAAAAAATTGACTTTAACCTAAATATAAGATTACGGAATTCTTCTAAATGCACTGCCGTTATGCTGTTAAGGCTTTTGTAGACTTCAGTAAGATTAAGAGGTTAAATTAACGTAAATATGTTAAACTAATGATTTGAGGCTTTTCGATATCGATTGCTAAATGCGCAAATACAAGAAAATCGATTTTATACCTAAATATAAGTTTACGGAATTCACCCAAATATACTGAGGTTATGCCGGCATGGCTTTATGTTAACTTCAGCGCATTAAAGAAGCTTTATTAACTTAAATATGTTAAACTAAGGATTTAAAGCATTTCGATATCGATTGCTAAATGAGTATATACAACAAAATCGACTTTATACCTAAATATAAGATTACGGAATTCTTCTTAATGCACTGCCGTTATGCCGATAAGGCTTTTGTAGACTTCAGTAAGATAAAGAGGGTTAATTAACTTAAATATGTTAAACTAATGATTTAAAGCATTTCGATATCGATTGCTAAATGAGTATATACAAGAAAATCGACTTTATACCTGAAAATAAGATTACGGAATTCCTCTAAATGCACTGCCGTTATGCCGTTAAGGCGTTTGTAGACTTCAGTAAGATAAAGAGGGTTAATTATCTTAAATATGTTAAACAAATGATTTAAAGCATTTCGATATCGATTGCTAAATGCGTATAAACAACAAGATCGACTTTATACCTCAATATAAGATTACGGAATTCTTCTACATGCGCTGCCGTTATGTCGCCATGGCTTTATGCCAACTTCCGTTTGTTAAAGAAGGTTTAATAACTTAAATATGTTAAACCAATGATTTAAAGAATTTCGATATCGATTGCTTAATGTGTATGTACAAGAAAATCGACTTCATACCTAAATATAAGATTACGGAATTCTTCCACATGTACTGTGGTTATACCGCCAAGACTTTATATCAACTTCAATACGTTAAAAAAGGTTAATTTTTTTAAATATGTTAAACTAATGATTTGAAGCATTTCGATATCGGTTGCTAAATGAGTATATAAAAGTAAACCGAATCCATACCTAAATATGAAATTACGTAATTCTTCTAAATGCACTGCCGTTATGCCGTTAAGGCTTTTGTAGACTTCATTGAGATAAAGAGGGTTAATTAACTAAAATATGTTAAACTAATGATTTGAAGCATTTCGATGTCGACTGCTAAATGAGTTTGTACAACAAAATCGACTTTAGTCTAAATATAAGATTACGGAATTCTTCCAAATGCACTGCCGTTATGCCGCCATGGCTTTATGCCAACTTCAGTTCGTTACACAAGCTTTATTAACTTAAATATATTAAACTAATGATTTGAAGCATTTCGATATCGATTGCTAAATGAGTATATACAAAAAATCGACTTTAACCTAAATATAAGATTACGGAATTCTTCTAAATGCACTGCCGTTATGCTGTTAAGGCTTTTGTAGACTTCAGTAAGATTAAGAGGTTAAATTAACGTAAATATGTTAAACTAATGATTTGAGGCTTTTCGATATCGATTACTTAATGCGTAAATACAACAAATTCGACTTTATACCTAAATATAAGATTACGGAATTCTTCTACATGCACTGCCGTTATGCCGCCATGGCTTTATGTTAACTTCAGTGCGTTAAAGAAGCTTTAGTAACTTAAATATGTAAAACTAATGATTTGAAGAATTTCGTTATCGATTGCTAAATGCGTAAATACAAGAAAATCGATTTTATACCTAAATAAAAGTTTACGGAATTCACCCAAATATACTGAGGTTATGCCGTTATGGCTTTATGTAAACTTCAGTAAGATAAAGAAGGTTAATTATCCTAAATATGCTTAACCAGTTATTTGAAGCATTTCGATATCGATTGCTAAATGCGTATATACAACAAAATCGACTTTATACCTAAATATAAGATTACGGAATTCTTCTACATGCACTGCCGTTATGCCGCCATGGCTTTATGTTAACTTCAGTGCGTTAGAGAAGCTTTATTAACTTAAATATATTAAACTAATGATTTGAAGAATTTCGATATCGATTGCTAAATGAGTATATACAAGACAATCGACTTTATACCTAAATATAAGATTACGGAATTCTTCTAAATGGACTGCCGTTATGTTGTTAAGGCTTTTGTAAAAATAAATGCACTGCCGTTATGCCGTTAAGGCTTTTGTAGACTTCATTGAGATAAAGAGGGTTAATTAACTAAAATATGTTAAACTAATGATTTGAAGCATTTCGATGTCGACTGCTAAATGAGTTTGTACAACAAAATCGACTTTAGTCTAAATATAAGATTACGGAATTCTTCCAAATGCACTGCCGTTATGCCGCCATGGCTTTATGCCAACTTCAGTTCGTTACACAAGCTTTATTAACTTAAATATGTTAAACTAATGATTTGAAGAATTTCGTTATCTATTGCTAAATGTGTATATATAAGAAAATCGACTTTATACCTAAATATAAGATTACGGAATTCTTCCAAATGCACTGCCGTTATGCCGCCATGGCTTTATGCCAACTTTCGTTCGTTAAAGAAGCTTTATTAACTTAAATATGTTAAACTAATGCTTTGAAGCATTTCGGTGTCGATTGCTTAATGCGTATTTTCAACAAAGTCGACCTTATAACTAAACATAAGATTACGGAACTCTTCCAAATGCACTGCCGTTATGCCGTTAAGGCTTTTGAAGACTTCAGTGCGTTAAAGAAGGTTTATGAACTTAAATATTTTAAACTAATGATTTGAAGCATTTCGATATCGATTGCTATATGTGTCTATACAATAAAATCGATTTTATACCTAAACATAACATTACGGAATTCTTCTACATGCACATCCGTTATGCCGCCATGGCTTTATGCCAACTTCAGTTCGTTACACAAGCTTTATTAACTTAAATATGTTAAACTAATGATTTGAAGAATTTCGTTATCTATTGCTAAATGTGTATATATAAGAAAATCGACTTTATACCTAAATATAAGATTACGGAATTCTTCCAAATGCACTGCCGTTATGCCGCCATGGCTTTATGCCAACTTTCGTTCGTTAAAGAAGCTTTATTAACTTAAATATGTTAAACTAATGATTTGAAGCATTTCGATATCGATTGCGAAATGTGTATATATAAGAAAATCGACTTTATACTTAAATATAAGATTAC
This sequence comes from Bactrocera correcta, assembly GCA_027475135.1. Classification (NCBI taxonomy): domain Eukaryota; kingdom Metazoa; phylum Arthropoda; class Insecta; order Diptera; family Tephritidae; genus Bactrocera; species Bactrocera correcta. Next base: position 66,862,663 of record CM050322.1, read on the forward strand.
GGAATTCTTCTACATGCGCATCCGTTATGTCGCCATGGCTTTATGTTAACTTCAGTGCGTTACACAAGCTTTATTAACTTAAATATATTAAACTAATGATTTGAAGCATTTCGATATCGATTGCTAAATGAGTATATACAAAAAATCGACTTTAACCTAAATATAAGATTACGGAATTCTTCTAAATGCACTGCCGTTATGCTGTTAAGGCTTTTGTAGACTTCAGTAAGATTAAGAGGTTAAATTAAAGTAAATATGTTAAACTAATGATTTGAGGCTTTTCGGTATCGATTGCTAAATGCGTATATACAACAAATTCGACGTTATATCTAAATAAAAGATTAAGGAATTCACCCCAATATACTGCCGTTAAGCCGTTATGGCTTTATATAAATTTCAGTACGTTAAAGAAGGTTATTTTACTTAATTATGCTAAACTAATGATTTGAAGCATTTCGATATCGATTGCTAAATGTGTATGTACAAGAAAATCGATTTTATACCTAAATAAAAGATTACGGAATTCACCCAAATATACTGCCGTTTTGCCGTTAATGCTTTATGTAAACTTCAGTTCGCTAAAGGAGGTTTATTAACTTAAATTTGTTAAACCAGTTATCTGAAGCATTTCGATATCGATTGCGAAATGTATATATACAAGAAAATCGACTTTATACCTAAATATAAGATTACGGAATTCTTCTAAATGCACTGCCGTTATGCCGTTAAGGCTTTTGTAGACTTCAGTAAGATAAAGAGGGTTAAATAACTTAAATATGTTAAACTAATGATTCGAAGCATTTCGATATCGACTGCTAAATATGTAAGTACAGGGTAGGCCATTTAAAGTTGACCCATTTGTTTCTAAAAAAAAAGAACAAAAGAAAACAATGTTTTTTGTTCATTTCAAAAATAATTTATTTTGGTCCAAGGGGATTTGTTTCAGCTAATATTTAAAAATTAGATCGCGTAAATGGGCACCTTTAGCTTTGACAGCTAAATGCACTCTTTTTTCGACATTTTCCATGACTTTGGCCAATGTTTCGGATGATATGGCGGCTGTTTCACGTCGAATGTTGGCTTTCAGTTGAGCTAAGGTCTTTGGCTTATTAGCGTATACCTTGGATTTCAAATAACCCCACAAATAGAAGTCTGGTGGCGTCAAATCTGGTGATCTCGGTGGCCAGTCAACATCACCATTTTTCGATATCAATCGCCCGGGGAAAAATGGTCGCAATAAATTGATTGTTGGTCGAGCTGTATGGCATGTAGCCCCGTCCTGTTGAAACCAGAAGTTATCCATGTCATTTTCGCGAATAATGGGTATCACAAAATCCGTTATCATGGCTCGATAACGCTCACCATTGACTGTTGTCGAGGCTCCATCATCGTCTTCGAAAAAATACGGTCCGATGATCATAATCGCGCAAACACCGCAAACTGTTACTTTTTGGTCGTAAAGAGGCTGTTCTTCAATTAATTGAGGATTTTCGGTGGCATAAAATCGGCAATTTTGCTTGTTTACGCCTCCATTCAACGAGAAATGTGCCTCGTCTGACATGATGAGTTTTCGCCAAAAGTCAAGTTCGTTTTCAGCCATTTCGATGGCCCATTTGCCAAAATTAAGGCGTCGCGGATAATCAGCTGGGTTTAGTTTTTGTGCCATTTGAATTTTATATGGAAACATCTTCAAATCTTTATGAATTATGCGTCGGAGAGTGGTGCGAGAGATGTCTAATTCCTGAGAGCGGCGATAACTCGATGTCGATGGAGTCTCCTCAATACTGGCTCGTACAGCTTCGATATTTTCATCAGAACGTCTTGTGCGTTGTCTGGATGCATGACTGGCATTACTGAGATTACCGGTGTTCACAAATTTTGCGTATAAAGACTTAATTGTGTTCTTAACTGGAGCACTTTTCACTTTATTTTTTTTGCGAAACGCACGTTGAGTTAACACAATTGAAAAGTTATTTTGAATATAAAGCTGAACAATTTCAGCGCGTTCTTTTGGAGTGTACTGTTCCATGGTATAAATTGTCTTCGAATGACGCTTCTAACGCGGAATGACATTAGCCGATTTGTCAGCGCTGTTAAAAGTTACAGCGTTGCCAGATGGGTCAACTTTAAATGGCCTACCCTGTATAAGAAAATCGACTTTACCCCTAAATATAAAATTACGGAATTCTTCTAAATGCACTGCCGTTATGCCGGTAAGGCTTTTGTAGACTTCACTGCGTTAAAGAAGGTTTATTAACTTAAATATGTTAAACTCATGATTTGAAGAATTGCGTTACCTATTGCTCAATGTGTATATATAACAAAATCGACTTTATACCTAAATATAAGATTACGGAATTCTCCTAAATGCACTGCCGTTATGCCGCCATGGCTTTATGCCAACTTTCGTTCGTTAAAGAAGCTTTATTAACTTAAATATGTTAAACTAATGATTTGAAGCATTTCGATATCGATTGCGAAATGTGTATATATAAGAAAATCGACTTTATACCTAAATATAAGACTTCGGAATTCTTCTACATGCACTGCCGTTATGCCGCCATGGCTTTATGCTAACTTCAGTGCGTTAGAGAAGCTTTATTAACTTAAATATATTAAACTAATGATTCGAAGCATTTCGATATCGACTGCTAAATGAGTATATACAAAAAATCGACTTTATACCTAAATATAAGATTACGGAATTCTTCTAAATGGGATGCCGTTATGTCGTTAAGGCTTTTGTGGACTTCAGTAAGATAAAGAGGGTTAATTATCTTAAATATATTAAACTAATGATTTGAAGCATTTCGACTGCTAAATGAGTTTATACAACAAAATCGACTTTAGTCTTTAATATAAAATTACGGAATTCTTCTAAATGCACTGCCGTTATGCCGCCATGGCTTTATATCACCTTCATTATGTTAAAGAAAATTAATTAACTTTAATATGTTAAACTAATGGTTTGAAGATTTTCGATATCGATTGCTAAATGTGTAATTACAAGAAAATCGATTTTATACCTAAATAAAAGTTAACGGAATTCACCCAAATATACTGAGGTTATGCCGTTATGGCTTTATGTTAACTTCAGTGCGTTAAAGAAGCTTTAATAACTTAAATATGTTAAACTTATGATTTGAGGCATTTCGATATCGATTGCTTAATGAGTAAATACAAGAAAATCGACTTTATACCTAAATATAAGGTTACAGAATTCTTCTAAATGCACTGCCGTTACACCGTTAAGGCTTTATGTAGACTTCAGAGCGTTAAAGAAGGTTTAATAACTTTAATATGTTAAACTAATGATTTGAAGCATTTCGATATCGACTGATATTGAAATGAGTATATACAAGAAAATCGACTTTTTACCTAAATATAAGATTACGGAATTCTTCTAAATGCACAGCGATTATGCTGCTATGGCTTTTGTAGACTTCAGTAAGATAAAGAGGTTTCTTCTTCTTTACTGGCGTAGACACCGCTTACGCGATTATAGCCGAGTCAACAACAGCGCGCCAGTCGTTTCTTCTCTTCGCTACGTGGCGCCAATTGGATATTCCAAGCGAAGCCAGGTCCTTCTCCACTTGGTCCTCCAACGGAGTGGAGGTCTTCCTCTTCCTCTGCTTCCCGCGGCGGGTACTGCGTCGAATACTTTCAGAGCTGGAGTGTTTTCATCCATCCGGACAACATGAACTAGCCAGCGTAGCCGCTGTCTTTAAATGCGCTGAACTATGTCAATGTCGTCGTATATCTCGTACAACTCATCGTTCCATCGAATGCAATATTCGCCGTGGCCAACGCGCAAAGGACCATAAATCTTTCGCAGAACCTTTCTCTCGAAAACTCGCAACGTCGACTCATCCGTTGTTGACATCGTCCAAGCCTTTACACCATATAGCAGGACGGGAATTATTAGTGACTTATAGAGTTTGGTTTTTGTTTGTCGAGAGAGGACTTTGCTTCTCAATTGCCTACTCAGTCCGAAGTAGCACCTGTTGGTAAGAGTTATCCTGCGTTGGATTTCTAGGCTGACATTGTTGGTGGTGTTTATGCTGGTTCCAAGATAGACGAAATTATCTACAACTTCAAAGTTATGACTGTCAACAGTGACGTGGGAGCCAAGTCGCGAGTGCGACGACTGTTTGTTTGATGTTACGAGATATATTGCCTTGCCCTCGTTCACTGCCAGACCCACTTGTGTTGCTTCCTTGTTAAGTCTGGGGAAAGCCGAACTAACGGCGCGGGTGTTGAGGCCGATGATATCAATATCACCGGCATACGCCAGCAGTTTTACACTCTTATAGAAGATGGTACCTTCTCTGTTGAGTTCTGCAGCTCGAATTATTTTCTCCTGAAGCAGGTTGAAAAAGTCGCACGATAAGGAATCGCCTTGTCTGAAACTTCGTTTGGTATCGAACGGCTCGGAGAGGTCCTTCCCGATTCTGACGGAGCTTTGAGTGTTGCTCAGCGTCAGTTTACACAGTATTAGTTTTGCGGGGATACCAAATTCAGACATCGCGGCATAGAGGCAGCTCCTTTCGAGGTGGTGTGTGTCGATTCTCCTTTCACGGGTCTTTTCCAAGATTTGGCGCATGGTGAATATCTGGTCGGTTGTTGATTTGCCAGGTCTAAAGCCACACTGATAAGGTCCAATCAGTTTGTTGACGGTGGGCTTTAATCTTTCACACAATACTCTCGACAGAACCTTATATGCGATGTTGAGGAGGCTAATCCCACGGTAGTTGGCGCAGATTGTGGGGTCTCCTTTTTTATGGATTGGGCATAGCACACTTAAATTCCAATCATTGGGCATGCTTTCGTCCGACCATATTTTACAAAGAAGCTGATGCATGCTCCTTACCAGTTCTTCGCCGCCGTGTTTAAATAGCTCGGCCGGCAATCCGTCGGCCCCTGTCGCTTTGTTGTTTTTCAGGCGGGCAATTGCTATTCGAACCTCTTCATGGTCGGGCAATGGAACATCTGCTCCATCGTCATCGATTGGGGAATCGGGTGCGCCTTCTTCTGGCGTTGTACGTTCACTGCCATTCAGCAGGCTGGAGAAGTGTTCCCTCCATAATTTAAGTATGCTCTGGGCATCGGTGACTAGATCACCTTTGGGGGTTCTGCAAGAGTATGCTCCGGTCTTGAAACCTTCTGTAAGTCGCCGCATCTTTTCGTAGAATTTTCGAGCATTACCCCTGTCGGCCAGCTTATCAAGCTCTTCGTACTCACGCATTTCGGCCCCTTTCTTTTTCTGTCTACAAATGCGTCTCGCTTCCCTCTTCAACTCTCGGTATCTATTCCATCCCGCACGTGTTTTCTCTCCGCTGCGACACGGCACTCCTCGTCGTACCAGCTGTTCTTTTGCACTTTCCGAAAACCAATGGTTTCGGTTGCAGCTGTACGTAAGGAGTTTGAAATGCCGTCCCACAGTTCCCTTATACCGAGTTGTTGACGAGTGCTCTCAGAGAGCAGGAGTGCAAGCCGAGTAGAAAAACGTTCGGCTGTCTGTTGTGATTGCACCATCTCGACGTCGAACCATCCTTGTGTTTGTTGGCGTGCGTTTTGTGTTCCGAGTCGATGGTAGGACCTCAGAGCGCACGCACATCTAAAACACTGGAGACGTGTCTTCCGTCTATCACAACATGATCGATCTAGTTGGTGGTTTTTCGATCCGGAGACTGCCAGGTAGCTTGATGTATCTTCTTATGCTGGAATCTAGTACTACAGATAACCATATTTCGGGCCCCGGCGAAGTCGATCAGCCTCAACCCATTTGGGGATGTTTCCTCGTGGAGGCTGAATTTACCGACCGTAGTGCCAATGATACCTTCTTTGCCCACCCTGGCATTGAAGTCGCCAAGCACGATTTTGACATCGTGGCGGGGACATCTCTCATAAGTGCGCTCAAAGCACTCATAAAAGGCATCTTTGGTCACATCGTCCTTCTCTTCCGTCGGGGCGTGGACGCAAATCAGCGATATGTTGAAGAACCTCGCTTTGATGCGGATTGTGGCTAGACGTTCATTCATAGGAGTGAATGATAGTACTCGGCGACGGACTCTCTCTCCCACCACGAATCCAACACCAAACTTGCGCTCCTTTATATGGCCACTGTAGTAAATGCCACAAGGACCTACTTGTCTCTGTCCTTGTCCCGTCCATCGCATTTCTTGGACGGCGGTGATGTCAGCCTCTATTTTCTCGAGGACATCAACCAGCTGGGCAGCGGAACCTTCCCAATTAAGGGACCGGACATTCAAGGTGCATGCCCTCAAATCATAGTCCTTAATTCGTTTGCCATAGTCGTCATCAAAAGAGGCAATAGTCGTCATCACTTATCCTAGGCTGTTTAAACTTTTTCATTAGGGATGTTTTTATACGTGGCGGGTCCCAAACCCAGCGCAGAACCCTATGCAGGGATAAAGAAGGTTAATTAACCTAAATATGCTAAACCGGTTTTTGAAGCGTTTCGATATCGATTGCTAAATGTGTATATACAACAAAATCGACTTTGTGCCTAAATATAAGATTACGGAATTCTTCTAAATGCACTGTCGTTATGCCGCCATGGCTTTATATCACCTTCATTACGTTAAAGAAGGTTAATTAACTTAAATATGTTAAACTAATGATTTGAAGCTTTTTGATATCGATTGCTTAATGAGCATATACAAGAAAATCGACTTTATACCTAAATATAAGATTACGGAATTCTTCTAAATGCACTGCCGTTATGCCGCTAAGGCTTTTGTAGACTTCAGTAAGACAAAGAGGGTTAATTAACTTAAATATGTTAAACTAGTGATTTGAAGCATTTCGATATCGATTGCTAAATGAGTATATACAAGAAAATCGACCTTATGGCTAAATATAAGACTACGGAATTCTTCCAAATGCACTGCCGTTATGGCTTTATGTAAACTTCGGTTAGATAAAGGAGGCTTATTAACTTAAAAATGTTAAACTAATGATTTGAGGCATTTCGATATCGATTGCTAAATGTGTATATACAAGAAAATCGACTTTACACCTATATGTAAGACTACGGAATTCTTCTAAATGCACTGCAGTTATACCGTTAAGGCTTTATGTAGACTTCAGAGCGTTAAAGAAGGTTTATTAACTTAAATATGTAAAAATAATAATTTGAAGCATTTCGATATCGATTGCTAAATGAGTATATACAAGAAAACTGAATTTATACCTAAACATTAGATTACGGAATTCTTCCAAATGTACTGTCGTTATGCCGCCATGGCTTTATATCAACTTCAATACGTTAAAGAAGGTAAATTAACTTAAATATGTTAAACTAATTATTTAAAGCATTTCGATATCGCTTGCTATATGTGTATATACAAGAAAATAGATTTATACCTAAACATAAGATAACGGAATTCTTCCAAATGTACTGCCGTTATGCCGCCATTGCTTTATATCAACTTCAATACGTTAAAGAAGGTAAATTAACTTAAATGTGTTAAACTAATGATTTAAAGTTTTTCGATATTGATTGCTAAATGTGTATATACAACAAAATCGACTTTATACCTTAATATAAAGTTACGGAATTCTTCTAAATGCACTGCCGTTACGCTGCCATGGCTTTATGTTAACTTCAGTGCGTTAAAGAAGCTTTATTAGCTTAAATATGTTAAACTAATGATTTGAAGCTTTTTGATATCGATTGCTAAATGAGTATATACAAGAAAATCGACTCTTTACCTAAATATAAGATTACGGAATTCTTCAAAATGCACTGCCGTTATGCCGCCATGGCTTTATGTTAACATCAGCGCATTAAAGAAGCTTTATTAACTTAAATATGTTAAACTAATGATTCGAAGCATTTCGATATCGATTGCTAAATGAGTATATACAAGAATATCGACTTTATGCCTAAATACAAGACTACGGAATTCTTCCAAATGCACTGCCGTTATGCCGTTATGGCTTTATGTCAACTTCAGTACGTTAAAGAAGGTTAATTTACTTAAATATGCTAAACTAATGATTTGAAGCATTTCGATATCGATTGCTAAATGTGTATGTACAAGAAAATCGATTTTATACCTTAATAAAAGATTACGGAATTCACCCAAATATACTGCCGTTATGCCGTTATGGCTTTATGTAAACTTCAGTACGATAAAGAAGGTTAATTAACCTAAATATGCTAAACCAGTTTTTTGAAGCATTTCGATATCGGTTGCTAAATGTGTATATACAACAAAATCGACTTTATACCTAAATATAAGATTACGGAATTCTTCTAAATGCACTGCCGTTATGCCGTTAAGGCTTTTGTCGACTTCAGAAAGAAAAAGAGGGTTAATTATCTTAAATGTGTTAAATTAAAGATTTGAAGCATTTCGATATCGATTGCTAAATATGTAAATACAAGAAAATCGACTTTACACCTAAATATAAGATTACGGAATTCTTCCAAATGTACTGTCGTTATGGCTTTATGTCAACTTCAGTTCGCTAAAGGAGGTTTATTAACTTAAATATGTTACACCAGTTATCTGAAGCATTTCGATATCGATTGCTAAATGTGTAGGTAAAAGAAAATCGATTTTATACTTAAACAAAAGATTACGGAATTCTTCTAAATGCACTGCCGTTATGCCGCCATGGCTTTATATCAACTTCAATATGTTAAAGAAGGTTAATTATTTTAATTATGTTAAACTAATGATTTGAAGCATTTCGATATCGCGTGCTTAATGTAAATATACCAGAAAATCGAATTTATACCTAAATATAAGATTACGGAATTCTTCTAAATGCACTGCCGTTATGCCGTTAAGTCTTTATGTAGACTTCAGTAAGATAGAGAGGGTTAATTAACTTAAATATGTTAAACTAGTGATTTGAAGCATTTCGATATCGACTGCTAAATGTGTAAATACAAGAAAATCGACTTTATACCTGAATATAAGATTACGGAATTCTTCTAGATGCACTGCCGTTATGCTGCCATGGCTTTTTGTTAACTGCAGTGCGTTAAAGAAGGTTTATTTACTTAAATATGTTAAACTAATGAGTTGAAGCATCTCGATATCGATTGGTAAATGTGTATATACAACAAAATGGACTTTATACCAAAATATAAGATTACGGAATTCTTACAAATGCACTGCCGTTATGCCGTTAAGGCTTTTGTGGACTTCAGTAAGATAAAGAGGGTTAATTATCTTAAATATGTTAAACTAATGATTTGAAGCATTTCGATGTCGACTGCTAAATGAGTTCATACAACAAAATCGACCTTAGTCCTAAATATAAAACTACGGAATTCTTCTAAATTCACTGCCGTTATGCCGCCATGGCTTTTTATCACCTTCATTACGTTAAAGAAAATTAATTAACTTTAATATGTTAAACTAATGATTTGAAGATTTTCGATATCGATTGCTAAATGTGTAAGTACAAGAAAATCGATTTTATACCTAAATAAAAGTTTACGGAATTCACCCAAATATACTGAGGTTATGCCGTTATGGCTTTATGTTAAGTTCAGTGCGTTAAAGAAGCTTTAGTATCTTAAATATGTTAAACTTATGATTTGAAGCATTTCAATATCGATTGCTTAATGAGTATATACAAGAAAATCGACTTTAAACCTAAATATAAGATTACGGAATTCTTCTAAATGCACTGCCGTTATGCTGTTAAGGCTTTTGTAGACTTCAGTAAGATAAAGAGAGTTAATTATCTTAAATATGTTAAACTAATGATTTGAAGCATTTCGATGTCGATTCCTTAATGCGTATATTCAACAAAATCGACTTTATAACTAAATAAAATTACGGAACTCTTCCAAATGCACTGCCGTTATGCCGTTAGGGCTTTTCTAGATTTCAGTGCGTTAAAGAAGGTTTATTAACTTAAATATGTTAAACTAATGATTTGAAGCATTTCGTTATCTATTGCTAAATGTGTATATATAAGAAAATCAAATCTATACCTAAATATAAGATTACGGAATACTTCTACATGCACTGCCGTTATGCCGCCATGGCTTTATGCCAACTTCCGTTCGCTAAAGGAGCTTTATTAACTTAAATATATTAAACTAATGTTTTGAAGCATTTCGATATCGATTGCTAAATATGTAAATACAAGAAAATCGACTTTATACTTAAATATAAGATTACAGAATTTTTCTACATGCACTGCCGTTATGCCGCCATAGCTTTATGCTAACTTCAGTGCGTTAGAGAAGTTTTACTAACTTAAATATATTAAACTAATGATTTGAAGCATTTCAATATCGATTGCTTAATGAGTATATACAAGAAAATCGACTTTAAACCTAAATATAAGATTACGGAATTCTTCTAAATGCACTGCCGTTATGCTGTTAAGGCTTTTGTAGACTTCAGTAAGATAAAGAGAGTTAATTAACTAAAATATGTTAAACTAATGATTTGAAGCATTTCGATGTCGACTGCTAAATGAGTTTGTACAACAAAATCGACTTTAGTCTAAATATAAGATTACGGAATTCTTCCAAATGCACTGCCGTTATACCGTTATGGCTTTATGCAAACTTCAGTAAGATAAAGAAGGTTAATTAACTTAAATATGTTAAACTAATGATTTGAAGCATTTCGTTATCTATTGCTAAATGTGTATATATTAGAAAATCGACTTTATACCTAAATATAAGATTACGGAATTCTTCTAAATGCACTGCCGTTATGCCGCAATGGCTTTATGCCAACTTCCATTCGTTTAAGAAGGTTTATTAACTTAAATATGTTAAACTAATGATTTGCAGCATTTCGATATCGATTGCTAAATATGTAAATACAAGAAAATCGACTTTATACTTAAATATAAGATTACAGAATTTTTCTACATGCACTGCCGTTATGCCGCCATAGCTTTATGCTAACTTCAGTGCGTTAGAGAAGCTTTACTAACTTAAATATATTAAACTAATGATTTGAAGATTTTCGATATCGATTGATATTGATATGAGTATATACAAGAAAATCGACTTTTTACCTAAATATAAGATTACGGAATTCTTCTAAATTCACAGCCGTTATGCTGCTAAGGCTTTTGTAGACTTCTGGAAGATAAAGAGGTTTCTTCTTCTTTACTGGCGTAGACACCGCTTACGCGATTATAGCCGAGTCAACAACAGCGCGCCAGTCGTTTCTTCTCTTCGCTACGTGACGCCAATTGGATATTCCAAGCGAAGCCAGTTCCTTCTCCACTTGATCTTTCCAACGGAGTGGAGGTCTTCCTCTTCCTCTGCTTCCAGCGGTGGGTACTGCGTCGAATACTTTCAGAGCTGGAGTGTTTTCATCCATCCGGACAACATGAACTAGCCAGCGTAGCCGCTGTCTTTTAATGCGCTGAACTATGTCAATGTCGTCGTATATCTCGTGCAGCTCATCGTTCCATCGAATGCGATATTCGCCGTGGCCAACGCGCAAAGGACCATAAATCTTTCGCAGAACTTTCTCTCGAAAACTCGCAACATCGACTCATCCGTTGTTGACATCGTCCAAGCCTCTGCACCATACAGAAGGACGGGAATTATGAGTGACTTATAGAGTTTGGTTTTTGTTTGTCGGGAGAGGACTTTGCTTCTCAATTGCCTACTTAGTCCGAAGTAGCACCTGTTGGCAAGAGTTATCCTGCGTTGGATTTCTAGGCTGACATTGTTGGTGGTGTTTACGCTGGTTCCAAGATAGACGAAATTATCTACAACTTCAAAGTTATGACTGTCAACAGTGACGTGAGTGCCAAGTCGCGAGTGCGACGGCTGTTTGTTTGATGACAGGAGATATTTCGTCTTGCCCTCGTTCACTGCCAGATCCATTTCTTTTGCTTCCTTGTCCAGTCTGGAGAAAGCAGAACTAACGGCGCGGGTGTTGAGGCCGATGATATCATTATCATCGGCATACGCTAGCAGTTGTACACTCTTATAGAAGATGGTACCTTCTCTGTTGAGTTCTGCAGCTCGAATTATTTTCTCCAGAAGCAGGTTGAAAAAGTCGCACGATAGGGAGTCGCCTTGTCTGAAACTTCGTTTGGTATCGAACGGCTCGGAGAGGTCCTTCCCGATTCTGGCGGAGCTTTTCGCGTTGCTCAACGTCAGCTTGCACAGCCGTATTAGTTTTGCGGGGATACCAAATTCAGACATCGCGGCATAGAGGCAGCTCCTTTTCGTGCTGTCGAAAGCAGCTTTGAAATCGACGAAGAGGTTGTGTGTGTCGATTCTCCTTTCACGGGTCTTTTCCAAGATTTGGCGCATGGTGAATATCTGGTCGGTTGTTGATTTGCCAGGTCTAAAGCCACACTGATAAGGTCCAATCAGTTTGTTGACGTTGGGCTTTAATCTTTCACACAATACGCTCGACAGAACCTTATATGCGATGTTGAGGAGGCTAATCCCACGGTAGTTGGCGCAGATTGTGGGGTTTCCTTTTTTGTGGATTGGGCATAGCACACTTAAATTCCAATCGTTGGGCATACTTTCGTCCGACCATATTTTACAAAGAAGCTGATGCATGCACCTTATCAGCTCTTCGCCGCCGTGTTTGAATAGCTCGGCAATCCGTCGGCCCCTGCCGCTTTGTTGTTTTTCAGACGGGCTATTGCTATTCGAACTTCTTCATGGTCGGGCAATGGAACGTCTGCTCCATCGTCATCGATTGGGGTATCGGGTTCGCTTTCTCCTGGTGTTGTGCGTTCACTGCCATTCAGCAGGCTGGAGAAGTGTTCCCTCCATAATTTAAGTATGCTCTGGGCATCGGTGGCTAAATCACCTTGTGGGGTTCTACAAGAGTATGCTCCGGTCTTGAAACCTTCTGAAAGCCGCCGCATCTTTTCGTAGAATTTTCGAGCATTACCCCTGTCGGCCAGCTTATCAAGCTCTTCGTACTCACGCATTTCGGCCCCTTTCTTTTTCTGTCTACAAATGCGTCTCGCTTCCCTCTTCAACTCTCGGTATCTATTCCATCCCGCACGTGTTTTCTCTCCGCTGCGACACGGCACTCCTCGTCGTACCAGCTGTTCTTTTGCACTTTCCGAAAACCAATGGTTTCGGTTGCAGCTGTACGTAAGGAGTTTGAAATGCCGTTCCACAGTTCCCTTATACCGAGTTGTTGACGAGTGCTCTCAGAGAGCAGGAGTGCAAGCCGAGTAGAAAAACGTTCGGCTGTCTGTTGTGATTGCACCATCTTGACGTCGAACCATCCTTGTGTTTGTTGGCGTGCGTTTTTTGCTGCACAGAGGCGGGTGCGAATTTTGGCTGCAACAATATAGTGGTCCGAGTCGATGTTAGGACCTCGGAGCGCACGCACATCTAAAACACTGGAGACGTGTCTTCCGTCTATCACAACATGATCGATCTAGTTGGTGGTTTTTCGATCCGGAGACTGCCAGGTAGCTTGATGTATCTTCTTATGCTGGAATCTAGTACTACAGATAACCATATTTCGGGCCCCGGCGAAGTCGATCAGCCTCAACCCATTTGGGGATGTTTCCTCGTGGAGGCTGAATTTACCGACCGTAGTGCCAAAGATACCTTCTTTGCCCACCCTGGCATTGAAGTCGCCAAGCACGATTTTGACATCGTGGCGGGGGCATCTCTCATAAGTGCGCTCAAAGCACTCATAAAAGGCATCTTTGGTCACATCGTCCTTCTCTTCCGTCGGGACGTGGACGGAAATCAGCGATATGTTGAAGAACCTCGCTTTGATGCGGATTGTGGCTAGACGTTCATTCATAGGAGTGAATGATAGTACTCGGCGACGGAGTCTCTCTCCCACCACGAATTCAACACCAAACTTGCGCTCCTTTATATGGCCACTGTAGTAAATGTCACAAGGACCTACTCGTCTCTGTCCTTGTCCCGTCCATCGCATTTCTTAGACGACGGTGATATCAGCCTTCATCTTTACGAGGACATCTACCAGCTGGGCAGCGGCACCTTCCCAATTAAGGGACCGGACATTCCAGGTGCATGCCCTCAAATCATAGTCCTTATTTCGTTTGCCATGGTCGTCATCAAAAGGGGGGGCTCTCATCCGAGGCTGTTTATGCTTTTTCATTGGGGGTGTTTTTTTACGTGGCGGGTCCCAAACCCAGCGCACAACCCTATGCAGGGGTGTTTCGCCTTCTCACTTAAGCTCGCCTTTAAACGGATGTTCTTAGTCTACCCAGAGGATACTTGGTCAAAGACCGGAAGTCGTGAGCTTCTTGAGTCATATGTAAAAGAATCGTTTCTGGCCACTCCCAAATGAATGGCGATCAGAAGACTTTCCTCACTTGCGTGAACTTCTACACATGACTCCATCCTCCGATAAAGAGGTTTAATTAACTTAAATATGTTAAACTAATGATGTGAAGCATTTCGATATCGATTGCTAAATATGTAATTACAAGAAAATCGACTTTATATCTAAATATAAGATTACGGAATTCATCGAAATACACTGCCGTTTTGCCGTTATGGCTTTATGTAAATTTCAGCACGTTAAAGAAGGTTAATTTAAATATGCTAAACTAATGATTTGAAGCATTTCGATATTGATTGCTCATTGTGTAAATACAAGAAAATCGATTTTATACCTAAATAAAAGATTACGGAATTCACCCAAACATACTGGCGCTATGCCGTTTTGGCTTTATGTAAACTTCAGTAAGATAAAGAAGGTTCTTCTTCTTTACTGGCGTAGGCACCGCTTACGCGATTATAGCCGAGTCAACAACAGCGCGCCAGTCGTTTCTTCTCTTCGCTACGTGGCGCCAATTGGATATTCCAAGCGAAGCCAGGTCCTTCTCCACCTTCCTTCCTTCCAACGCAGTGGAGCTCTTCCTCTTCCTCTGCTTCCTGCGGCGGGTACTGCGTCGAATACTTTCAGAGCTGTAGTGTTTTGATCCATCCGGACAACATGACCTAGCCAGCGTAGCCGCTGTCTTTTAATTCGCTGAACTATGTCAATGTCGTCGTATATCTCGTACAGCTCATCGTTCCATCGAATGCGATATTCTCCGTGGCCAAGGTGCAAAGGACCATAAATCTTTCGCAGAACCTTTCTCTCGAAAACTCGCAACGTCGACTCATCCGTTGTTGACATCGTCCAAACGTCTGCACCGTATAGCAGGACGGGAATTATGAGCGACTTATAGAGTTTGGTTTTCGTTTGTCGAGAGAGGACTTTGTTTCTCAATTGCCTACTTAGTCCGAAGTAGCACCTGTTGGCAAGAGTTATCCTGCGTTGGATTTCCAGGCTGACATTGTTGGTTTTGTTTACGCTGGTTCCAAGATAGACGAAATTATCTACAACTTCAAAGTTATGACTGTCAACAGTGACGTGGGAGCCAAGTCGCGAGTGTGACGACTGTTTGTTTGATGACAGGAGATATTTCCCCTTGCCCTCGTTCACTGCCAGACCCACTTGTGTTGCTTCCTTGTTAAGTCTGGAGAAAGCCGAACTAACGGCGCGGGTGTTGAGGCCGATTATATCAATATCACCGGCATACGCTAGCAGCTGTACATTCTTATAAAAGATTGTACCTGCTCGATTCAGTTCTGCAGCTCGAATAATTTTCTCCAGAAGAGGATTGAAAAAGTCGCACGATAGGGAGTCGCCTTGTCTGAAACTTCGTTTGGTATCGAACGGCTCGGAGAGGTCCTTCCCGATTCTGACGGAGCTTTGAGTGTTGCTCAGCGTCAGTTTACACAGTATTAGTTTTGCGGGGATACCAAATTCAGACATCGCGGCATAGAGGCAGCTCCTTTCGAGGTGGTGTGTGTCGATTCTCCTTTCACGGGTCTTTTCCAAGATTTGGCGCATGGTGAATATCTGGTCGGTTGTTGATTTGCCAGGTCTAAAGCCACACTGATAAGGTCCAATCAGTTTGTTGACGGTGGGCTTTAATCTTTCACACAATACTCTCGACAGAACCTTATATGCGATGTTGAGGAGGCTAATCCCACGGTAGTTGGCGCAGATTGTGGGGTCTCCTTTTTTATGGATTGGGCATAGCACACTTAAATTCCAATCATTGGGCATGCTTTCGTCCGACCATATTTTACAAAGAAGCTGATGCATGCTCCTTACCAGTTCTTCGCCGCCGTGTTTGAATAGCTCGGCCGGCAATCCGTCGGCCCCTGCCGCTTTGTTGATTTTCAGGCGGGCAATTGCTATTCGAACCTCTTCATGGTCGGGCAATGGAACATCTGCTCCATCGTCATCGATTGGGGAATCGGGTGCGCCTTCTCCTGGCGTTGTACGTTCACTGCCATTCAGCAGGCTGGAGAAGTGTTCCATCCATAATTTAAGTATGCTCTGGGCATCGGTGACTAGATCACCTTTGGGGGTTCTGCAAGAGTATGCTCCGGTCTTGAAACCTTCTGTAAGTCGCCGCATCTTTTCGTAGAATTTTCGAGCATTACCCCTGTCGGCCAGCTTATCAAGCTCTTCGTACTCATGCATTTCGGCCCCTTTCTTTTTCTGTCTACAAATGCGTCTCGCTTCCCTCTTCAACTCTCGGTATCTATTCCATCCCGCACGTGTTTTCTCTCCGCTGCGACACGGCACTCCTCGTCGTACCAGCTGTTCTTTTGCACTTTCCGAAAACCAATGGTTTCGGTTGCAGCTGTACGTAAGGAGTTTGAAATGC
Source organism: Bactrocera correcta (assembly GCA_027475135.1). Taxonomy (NCBI): domain Eukaryota; kingdom Metazoa; phylum Arthropoda; class Insecta; order Diptera; family Tephritidae; genus Bactrocera; species Bactrocera correcta. The sequence goes on from CM050322.1 coordinate 66,879,334, forward strand.
CGTCCCACAGTTCCCTTATACCGAGTTGTTGACGAGTGCTCTCAGAGAGCAGGAGTGCAAGCCGAGTAGAAAAACGTTCGGCTGTCTGTTGTGATTGCACCATCTCGACGTCGAACTATCATTGTGTGGTTGGCGTGCGTTTTTTGCTGCACAGAGGCGGGTGCGAATTTTGGCTGCAACAATATAGTGGTCCGAGTCGATGTTAGGACCTCGGAGCGCACGCACATCTAAAACACTGGAGACGTGTCTTCCGTCTATCACAACATGATCGATCTGGTTGGTGGTTTTTCGATCCGGAGACTGCCAGGTAGCTTGATGTATCTTCTTATGCTGGAATCTAGTACTACAGATAACCATATTTCGGGCCCCGGCGAAGTCGATCAGCCTCAACCCATTTGGGGATGTTTCCTCGTGGAGGCTGAATTTACCGACCGTAGTTCCAAAGATACCTTCTTTGCCCACCCTGGCGTTAAAGTCGCCAAGCACGATTTTGACATCGTGGCGGGGGCATCTCTTATTAGTGCGCTCCAAGCACTCATAAAAGGCATCTTTGGTCACATCGTCCTTCTCTTCCGTCGGGGCGTGGGCGCAAATCAGCGATATGTTGAAGAACCTCGCTTTGATGCGGATTGTGGCTAGACGTTCATTCATTGGAGTGAATGATAGTACTCGGCGACGGAGTCTCTCTCCCACCACGAATTCAACACCAAACTTGCGCTCCTTTATATGGCCACTGTAGTAAATGTCACAAGGACCTACTCGTCTCTGTCCTTGTCCCGTCCATCGCATTTCTTAGACGACGGTGATATCAGCCTTCATCTTTACGAGGACATCTACCAGCTGGGCAGCGGCACCTTCCCAATTAAGGGACCGGACATTCCAGGTGCATGCCCTCAAATCATAGTCCTTATTTCGTTTGCCATGGTCGTCATCAAAAGGGGGGGCTCTCATCCGAGGCTGTTTATGCTTTTTCATTGGGGGTGTTTTTTTACGTGGCGGGTCCCAAACCCAGCGCACAACCCTATGCAGGGATAAAGAAGGTTAATTAACCTAAATATGCTAACCCGGTTTTTAAAGCGTTTCGATATCGATTGCTAAATGTGTATATACAACAAAATCGACTTTGTGCCTAAATATAAGATTACGGAATTCTTCTAAATGCACTGTCGTTATGCCTCTAAGGCTTTTGTAGACTTCAGTAAGATAAAGAGTGTTAATTAACTTAAATATGTTAAACTAATGATTTGAAGCATTTCGATATCGATTGCTAAGTGAGTATATACAAGAAAATCGACCTTATGGCTAAATATAAGACTACGGAATTCTTCCAAATGCACTGCCGTTATGGCTTTATGTAAACTTCAGTTAGATAAAGGAGGTTTATTAACTTAAATATGTTAAACTAATGATTTGAAGTATTTCGATATCGATTGCTAAATGTGTATATACAAGAAAATCGACTTTATACCTAAATATAAGACTACGGAATTCTTCTAAATGCACTGCAGTTATACCGTTAAGGCTTTATGTGGACTTCAGAGCGTTAAAGAAGGTTTATTAACTTAAATATATTAAACTAATGATTTGAAGCTTTTTGATATCGATTGCTAAATGAGTATATACAAGAAAATCGACTCTTTACCTAAATATAAGATTACGGAATTCTTCTAAATGCACTGCCGTTATGCTGCTATGGCTTTATGTTAACTTCAGCGCATTAAAGAAGCTTTATTAACTTAAATATGTCAAAATAATGATTTGAAGCTTTTCGATATCGATTGCGAAATGCGTTTATACAACAAAATCGACTTTATACCTAAATATAAGATTACGGAATTCTTCTAAATGCACTGCCGTTATGGCGTTAAGGCTTTTGTGGACTTCAGTAAGATAAAGAGGATTAATTATCTTAAATATGTTATTGCTAAATATGTAAATACAAGAAAACCGACTTTATACATACCTAAATATAAAATTACGGAATTCTTCTAAATGCACTGCCGTTTTGCCGTTAAGGCTTTATGTAGACTTCATTGCGTTAAAGAAGGTTAATTAACTTAAATATGTTAAACTTATGATTTGAAGCATTTCTATATCGATTGCTAAATGTGTATATAAAAGAAAATCGACTTTATAAATTAATATAAGATTACGGAAATCTTCCAAATGAACTGCCGTTATACCGTTATGGCTTTATGTTAACTTCAGTGAGATAAAGTAGGTTAAATAACTTAAATATGTTAAACTAATGATTTGAAGCACTTTGTTATCGATTGCTAAATGTGTATATACAAAAAAATCGACTTTATACCTAAATATAAGATAACGGAATTCATATAAATATACTGCCGTTATGCCGGTATGGCTTTGTGTAAACTTCAGTAAGATAAAGAAGGTTAATTAACTTAAATATGTTAAACTAATGGGTGGAAGCATCTCGATATCAATTGCTAAATGCGTATATACAACAAAATCGACTTTACACCTAAATATAAGATTAGGGATTTCTTCCAAATGCACTGCCATTATGCCGTTAAGGCTTTTGTAGACTTCAGCAAGATAAAGAGGATTAATTAACTAAAATATGTTAAACTAATGATTTTAAGCATTTCGATATCGATTGCTAAATGTGTATATACAAGAAAATCAACTTTACATTCCGTAGTTTTATATTAAGGTATAAAATCGATTTTCTTGTATTTACACATTTAGCAATCGATATCAAAATGCCTCAAATCGTTAGTTTAACATATTTAAGTTATTTAACCTACTTTATCTCACTGAAGTTAACATAAAGCCATAACGGTATAACGGCAGTTCATTTGGAAGATTTCCGTAATTTTATATTTAGGTATGTATAAAGTCGGTTTTCTTGTATTTACATATTTAGCAATAACATATTTAAGATAATTAATCCTCTTTATCTTACTGAAGTCTACAAAAGCCTTAGCGGCATAACGGCAGTGCATTTAGAAGAATTCCGTAATCTTATATTTAGGTATAAAGTCGATTTTGTTGTATAAACGCATTTCGCAATCGATATCGAAAAGCTTCAAATCATTATTTTGACATATTTAAGTTAATAAAGCTTCTTTAATGCGCTGAAGTTAACATAAAGCCATAGCAGCATAACGGCAGTGCATTTAGAAGAATTCCGTAATCTTATATTTAGGCACAAAGTCGATTTTGTTGTATATACACATTTAGCAATCGATATCGAAACGCTTCAAATCATTATTTTGACATATTTAAGTTAATAAAGCTTCTTTAATGCGCTGAAGTTAACATAAAGCCATAGCAGCATAACGGCAGTGCATTTAGAAGAATTCCGTAATCTTATATTTAGGTAAAGAGTCGATTTTCTTGTATATACTCATTTAGCAATCGATATCGAAATTCCTTAAATCATTAGTTTAGCATATGTAAGTTAACTTACCTTATTTATCTTACTGAAGTCTACAAAAGCCTTAACGGCATAACAGCAGTGCATTTAGAAGAATTTTCTTTTATAGATACATTTAGCAATCGATATCGAAAGTTTTAAAATCAATAGATTAACATATTAGAGTTAATAAATCTTCTTTAACGAACTAAAGTTGGCATAAAGCCATGGCGGCATAACGGCAGTGCATTTAGAAGAATTCCGTAATCTTATATTTAGGTATGAAGTCGATTTTCGTGTATTTACAAATTTTGCAATCGATATCGAAATGCTTAAAATCGTTAGTTTAACACATTTAGGTTAATAAACTGTTTTTAGCTTACTGAAGTTTACATAAAGCCTTAACGGTATAACGGCAGTAGATTTAGATGAATTCCGTAATCTTAACTTACAGAAGTCTTATCTTATAATAGGTATAAAAACGATGTTCTTGTATATACACATTTAGCAATCGATACCGAAATGCTTCAAATCTTAAGTTTAACATATTTAAGTCAATAAACCTTCTTTAGCGAACTAAAGTCGACATAAAGCCACGGCGGCATAACGGCAGTGCATTTGGAAGAATTCCGTAATCTTATATTTAGGCATAAATCCTTTTTTGTTGCTTATCAACATTTAGCAATCCATATCGAAATGCTTCGAATCATTTATTTAACATATTTTAGTTAATAAACTTTTTTTTAACTTACTGAAGTCTACATAAAGCCTTAACGGTATAACGGCAGTGGATTTAAAAGAATTCCGTAACTTTAACTAACCGAAGTCTAATCTTATAATAGGTATAAAGTCGATTTTCATATATATGCACATTTAGCGATCGATATCGAAATGCTTCAAATCTTTAGTTTAACATATTTAAGTTAAAAAACTCCTTTTATTTTACTGAAGTTTGCATAAAGCAATGACGGCATAACGGCAGTGCAATTGGAAGAAGTCCGTAATATTATATTTAGGTATAAAGTCGATTTTCTTGTATATACACCTTTAGCAATCGATACCGAGATGCTTCAAATCATTAGCTTAACATATTAAAGTTAATTAACCTTCTTTATCTTTCGGAAGTTTACATAAGGCCTTTACGGTATAACGGTATTTAGAAGAATTCCATAATCTTATATTTAGGTATAAATTCGATTTTCTTGTATATACGCATTTAGTAATGGATATCGAAATGCTTCAAATCTTTAGTTTAACATATTTAAGTTATTTAACCTTCTTTATCTTACTGAAGTCTACACAACGCCTTAGCGGTATAACGGCAGTGCATTTAGAAGAACTCCGTCATCTTTTATTAAGGTTAAAAGTCGATTTTCTTGTATATACACATTTAGCAATCGATATCGTAATGTTTTCAATCATAAGTTTAACATATGTAAGTTAATAAACCTTCTTTAACGAACTGCAGTTAGCATAAAGCCATAACGGCATAACGGCAGTGCATTTAAAAGAATTCCGTAATCTTATGTTTAGGTATAAAATTGATTTCCTTGAATATACAAATTTAGCAATCGATTTCGAAATGCTTTTAATCATTAGTTTAACATATTTAAGTTAATAAACCTTCTTTAACGAACTGAAGTCGACATAAAGCCATGGCGGCATAACGGCAGTGCATGTAAAAGAATTCCGTAATCTTATGTTTAAGTACAAAGTCGATTTTCTCCTATATAAACGTTTAGCAATCGATATCGAAATGCTTCAAATCATTAATTTAAATATTTAAGTAATTTAAATTTCTCCATCTAAGTCAAGTTTACATAAAGCCATGGTGGCATAACGGCAGTGCATTTGAAAGAATTCCGTAATCTTATATTTAGGTATAAAGTCGAATTTCTTGCATGTACACATTTACCAATCGATATAGAAACGCTTCGAATCATTTCTTTTACATATTTAAGTTAAGTAAACTTTCTTAAACTTACTGAAGTTAACATAAAGCCTCAACGGTATAACGGCAATGCATTTAAAAGAATTCCGTAATCTTATGTTTAGGTATAAATTTGATTTCCTCGAATATACACATTTAGCAACCGATATCGAAATGCTTCAAATCATTAGTTTAACATATTAAAGCTAATAAACCTCGTTTAACAAACTGAAGTCACATTAAGCCATGGCGGCATAACGTCAATGCATTTAGAAGAATTCCGTAATCTTATGTTTAGTTACAATGTCGATTTTCTTCTATATATACATTTAGCAATCGATATTGAAATGCTTCAAATCATTAGTTTAACATATTTAAGTTAATTTACCTTCTTTAACGTAATGAGGGCGACATTAAGCCTTAACGGCATAAGGGCAGTGCATTTAGAAGAATCCCGTAATTTTATATTTAAGTAAAAAGTCGATTTTCTTTTATATAAACATTTAGTAATCGATATCGAAATGCTTCAAATCTTTAGTTTAACATATTTAAGTTAAAAAACCCTCTTTATTTAACTGAAGTTTACGTAAAGCAATGACGGAATAAAGGCAGTGCATTTGGAAGAACTCCGTAATCTTATATTTAGTTATAAAATCGATTTTCTTGTATTTACACATTTAGCAATCGATATCGAAATGCTTCAAATAATTTCTTTTAGATATTTAAGTTAATAAACTTTCTTAAACTTACTGAAAATAACATAAAGCCCTAACGGTATAACGGCAGTGCATTTGAAAGAATTCCGATTTTCTTGTATGTATGCATTTAGCAATCGATATTGAAATGCTTCAAATCATTAGTTTAAATATTGAAGTTAATTAACCTTCGTCATCTAAATCAGATTTACATATAACCATAATGGCATAACTGCAGTGCAATTGAAAGAATTCCGTAATTTTATGTTTAGGTATAAAATCAATTTTCTTGTATTTACACATTTGGCAATCGACATCGAAATGCTTCAAATCATTGGTTTAACATATTTAAGTTAATTAGCCTTTTTTCACGTACTGAAGGTGACATAAAGCCATGGCGACATAGCGGAAGTGCATGGAGAAGAATTCCGTAATCTTATGCGTAGGTATAAAGTCGATTTTCATGAAAATACACATTTAGCAATCGATATCAAAATCCCTCAAATAATTAGTTAAACATATTTAAGTTAATAAACCTTCTTTAACGAACTGCAGATATGAAGGCATAACGGCAGTGCATTTGGAAGAATTCCGTAATCTTATATTTAGGTATAAAGTCGATTTTCTTGTATATATACATTAAGCAATCGATATCGATATGCTTCAAACAACTTTTTTAACATATTTAAGTTAATTAGCCTACTTTATCTGACTGAAGTTAACATAAAGCCTTAACGGTATAAAGGCAGTGCCTTTAAAAGAATTCCGTAATCTTATATATAGGTATAGGTATAAAGTCGATTTTCTTGTATATACACATTTAGCAAACGATATCGATATGCTGTAAATCATTCCCTTTACATATTTAAGTTAATAAACTTTCTTAAACTTCCTGAAGTTAACATATACCCTTAAGGGTATAACGGCAGTGCATTTGAAAGAATTCCGTAATCTTATGTTTAGGTATATAGTCGTTTTTCTTGTATATATACATTTAGCAATCGATATCGAAATGCTTCAAACAACTGGTTTAACATATTTAAGTGAATAAGCCTACTTTATCTGACTGAAGTTTATATAAAGAATTAACGGCATAACGGCAATGCCTTTAGAAGAATTCCGTATTCTTATATATAGGTATAAAGTCAATTTTCTTTTAAATACACATTAATCAATCGATATCGAAATGCTTCAAATCATTTCTTTTACATATTTAAGGTAATAAACTTTCTTAAACTTACTGAAGTTAATATAAAGCCTTAACGGTATAACGGCAGTGCATTTGGAAGAATTCCTTAATGTTATATATAAGTGCAAAGTCAATTTTCTTTTATATACACATTAATCAATCGATATCGAAATGCTTCAAGTCATTAGTTAAACATATTTAAGTTAAAAAACCCTATTTATTTTACAGAAGTTTACGTAAAGCAATGACGGAATAAAGGCAGTGCATTTGGAAGAATTCCGTAATTTTATATTTAGGTATAAATCCATTTTTGTTGCTTATAAACATTTAGCAATCGATATCGAAATGTTTCAAATCATTAGTTTAACATATTTAAGTTAATTAACCTTCTTTCACGTACTGAAGGTGACATAAAGCCATGGCGGCATAAAGCCTTAACGGCATAACGGCAGTGCATTTAGAAGAATCCCGTAATCTTATCTTTAGGTATTTTCTTGTATTAGGTCGATTTTCTTGTATATATACATTTGCCAATCGATATCGAAATGCTTCGAATCATTTCTGTTGCATACATAAGTTATTTAAGTTAATAAACTTTCTCAAACTTACTGAAGTTAACATAAAGCCTTAACGGTACAACGGAAGTGCATTTGTAAGAATTCCTTAAACTTATATATTGGTATAAAGCCGACTTTGTTGTATATACACACTTAGAAATCGATATCGAAATGCTCCAAATCATTTATTTAACATATTTAAGTTAATTAACCTTCTTTTTCTTACGGAAGCCTACATAACGCCTTTGCGGTATAACGGCATTTAGAAGAATCCCGTTATCTAATATTTAGGTATAAAGTCGATTTTCTTGTATATACACATTTAGCAATCGATATCGAAATGCTTCAGATCATTAGTTTAACATATTTAAGTTAATTAACCTTATTTATCTTACGGAAGTTAACATAAAGCCTTAACGGTATAACGGCAGTGCATTTGGAAGAATTCCGTTGTCTTATATTTAGGTATAAAGTTGATTTTTTTTGTATAAACACATGTAGCAATCGATATTGAAATGCTTCAAATCTTTAGCTTAACATATTTACGTTAAAAACCATCTTTATTTTAATGAAGTTTACGTAAAGCAATGACGGAATAAAAGCTGTGCATTTAGAGGAATTCCGTTAACTTATATTTAGGTATAAAATCGATTTTCTTGTATTTACACATTTAGCAATCGATATCGAAATGCTTCAAAACATTTCTTTTACATATTTAAGTTAATAAACTTTTTTAAACTTACTGAAGTTATCATAAGGCCTTAACGGTACAACGGCAGTGCATTTGAAAGAATTCCGTAATCTTATGTTGAGGTATGTAGTCGATTTTCTTGTATAAATACATTTAGCAATCGATATCGAAATGCTTCAAACAACTGGTGTAACATATTTAAGTTAATTGGCCTGCTTTATCTTACAGAAGTTTACGTAAAGCAATGACGGAATAAAGGCAGTGCATTTGAAAGAATTCCGTAATCTTATATTTAGGTATATAATCGATTTTCTTGTGTATATGCATTTAGCAATCGACATTGAAACGCTTCAGATCATTAGTTTAAATATTGAAGTTAATTAACCTTCTTCATCTAACTCAGATTTACATTAAGCCATAATGGCATAACTGCAGTGCATTTGAAAAAATTCCGTAATTTTATGTTTAGGTATAAAGTCAATTTTCTTGTATTTACACATTTGGCAATCGATATCGAAATGCTTCAAATCATTGGTTTAACATATTTAAGTTAGTTAACCTTCTTTCACGTACTGAAGGTGACATAAAGCCATGGCGGCATAACGGCAGCGCATTTTGCAGAATTCCGTAATCTTATATTTAGGTATAAAGTCGATTTTCTTGAATATACACATTTAGGAATCGATTTCGAAATTCCTCAAATCATTACTTTAACATATTTAAGTTAATTAACCTTCTTTATCTTACGGAAGTCCACATTAAGCCTTAAAGGTATAACGGCTGTACATTTAGAAGAAATCCGTAATCTTATATATAGGTATAAAGTGGATTTTCTTGTATATACACATTTGGCAATCCATGTCGAAATGCTCCAAATCTTTAGGATAACATACTTAAATTAATAAATCTTCTTTAACGAACTGAAGGCGACATTAAGCCTTAACGGCATAGCGGCAGTGCATTTAGAAAAATTCCGTAATCTCATGTTTAGGTATAAAGTCGATTTTCTTGTTTATATGCATTTAGCAATCGATATTGAAACGCTTCAAATCATTATTTTAAATAGTGAAGTTAATTAACCTTCTTCATCTAATTTACATTTACATAAAGCCATAATGGCATAACTGCAGTGCATTAGAAAGAATTCCGTAATTTTATATTTAGGTATAAAGTAAATTTTGTTGTATATATACTTTTAGCAATCGATACCAAAATGCTTCAGATCATTAGTTTAACATATTTAAATTAATTAACCTTCTTTAACGTACTGAAAGTGACATAAAGCCATGGCGGCTTAACGGCAGTGTATTCAGAAGAATTCCGTAATCTTATGTTTTGGTATAAAGTCGATTTTCTTGAAAATACACATTTAGCAATCGATATCGAAATTCCTTAAATCATTAGTTTAACATATTTAAGTTAATTTACCTTCTTTATCTTACGGAAGTCAACATAGAGCCTTAACGGCATAACGGCAGTGCATTTAGAAGAATTCCGTGATCTTATATTTAGGTATTAAATCGATTTTCTTGTATTTACACATTTAGCAATCGATATCGAAATGCTTCAAATCATTAGTTTAACATATTTAAGTTAATAAACTTTCTTTATCTTACTGAAGTTTACATAAAGCCTTAACGGTATAACGGCAGTGCATATGGAAGAATTCCGTTACTTTATATTTAGGTATAAAGTCGATTTTCTTGTATATATACATTAATCAATCGATATCGGAATGCTTCAAATCATTAGCGTAACATATTTAAGTTAATTAACCTTTTTTAACGTACTGATGGCGACATTAAGCCTTAACGGCATAACGGCAGTGTATTTAGAAGAATTCCGTTATCTTATATTTAGGTATAAAGTCGATTTTGTTGTATATACACATTTAGCAAACGATATCGAAATGCTTCAAATCATTCCTTTTACATATTTAAGTTAATAAACTTTCTTAAATTTCCTGAAGTTAACATAAACCCTTAAGGGTATAACGGCAGTGCATTTGAAAGAATTCCGCAATCTTATGCTTAGGTATATAGTCGATTTTCTTGTATATATACATTAAGCAATCGATATCGAAATGCTTCAAACAACTTTTTTGACATATTTAAGTTAATTAGCCTACTTTATCTGACTGAAGTTAACATAAAGCCTTAACGGTATAAAGGCAGTGCCTTTAAAAGAATTCCGTAATCTTATATATAGGTATAGGTATAAAGTCAATTTTCTTTGATATACACAATAATCAATCGATATCGAAATGCTTCAAAGAATTTCTTTTACATATTTAAGGTAATAAACTTTCTTAAACGTACTGAAGTTAATATAAAGCCTTAACGGTATAACGGCAGTGCATTTGGAAGAATTCCGTAATCTTATATATAAGTTTAAAGTCAATTTTCTTTTATATATGCATTAATCAATCGATATCGAAATGCTTCAAGTCATTAGTTTAACATATTTAATTTAAAGAACACTATTTATTTTACACAAGTTTACGTACGGAATAAAGGCAGTGCCTTTTGAAGAATTCCGTAATCTTATATTTATGTATAAAACCTTTTTTGTTGCTTATAAACATTTAGCAATCTATATCGAAATGCTTCAAATCATTGGTTTAACATATTTAAATTAATTAACCTTATTTAGGTTAATTAACCTTCTTTAACGTACTGAAGCTTACATAAAGCAATAACGGCATAACGGCAGTATACATGGGTGAAATTCGTAATATTATATTTATGTAACGGGTGATTTTTTAAGAGCTTGATAATTTTTTTTAAAAAAAAAAAACGCATAAAATTTGCAAAATCTCATCGGTTCTTTATTTGAAACGTTAGATTGGTTCATGACATTTACTTTTTGAAGATAATTTCATTTAAATGTTGACCGCGGCTGCGTCTTAGGTGGTCCATTCGGAAAGTCCAATTTTGGGCAACTTTTTCGAGCATTTCGGCCGGAATAGCCCGAATTTCTTCGGAAATGTTGTCTTCCAAAGCTGGAATAGTTGCTGGCTTATTTCTGTAGACTTTAGACTTGACGTAGCCCCACAAAAAATAGTCTAAAGGCGTTAAATCGCATGATCTTGGTGGCCAACTTACGGGTCCATTTCTTGAGATGAATTGTTGTCCGAAGTTTTCCCTCAAAATGGCAATAGAATCGCGAGCTGTGTGGCATGTAGCGCCATCTTGTTGAAACCACATGTCAACCAAGTTCAGTTCTTCCATTTTTGGCAACAAAAAGTTTGTTAGCATCGAACGATAGCGATCGCCATTCACCGTAACGTTGCGTCCAACAGCATCTTTGAAAAAATACGGTCCAATGATTCCACCAGCGTACAAACCACACCAAACAGTGCATTTTTCGGGATGCATGGGCAGTTCTTGAACGGCTTCTGGTTGCTCTTCACCCCAAATGCGGCAATTTTGCTTATTTACGTAGCCATTCAACCAGAAATGAGCCTCATCGCTGAACAAAATTTGTCGATAAACACATTTCGAACCGAACACTGATTTTGGTAATAAAATTCAATGATTTGCAAGCGTTGCTCGTTAGTAAGTCTATTCATGATGAAATGTCAAAGCATACTGAGCATCTTTCTCTTTGACACCATGTCTGAAATCCCACGTAATCTGTCAAATACTAATGCATGAAAATCCTAACCTCAAAAAAATCACCCGTTATAAAGTCGATTTTCTGTATATACACATTTAGCAATCGATTTCAAAATGCTTCAAATTATTAGTTTTACATTTTTAAGTTATTTATAATAAACCTTTTTTAACGCACTGAAGTCTACATAAAGCCTTAACGGTATAACGGCAGTGCATTTAGAAGAATTCCGTAATCTTATATTTAGGAATAAAATCGATTTTCTTGTATTTACACATTAAGCAATCGATATCGAAATGCTTCAAACAACTGGTTTAACATATTGAAGTTAGTTAGCCTACTTTAGCTTGCTGAAGGTTACATAAAGCCTAAACGGTATAACTGCAGTGCATGTGGAAGAATTCCGTAATCTTATATATAGGTATAAAGTCAATTTTCTTTTATATACATATTAATCAATCGATATCGGAATGCTTCAAATAATTAGTTTAACATATTTAAGTTAATAAACTTTCCTTAACGAAGTGAAGTTGACATAAAGCCATGCCGCCATAACGGCAGTGCATGTAATCTTATGTTTAGGTATAAAGTCAATTTTCTTGCATATATTCATTTAGCAATCGATATTGAAATGCCTCAAATCATTAGTTTAAATATTGAAGTTAATTATCCTTCTTCATCTAACTCAGATTTACATAAAGCCATAATGGCATAACTGCCGTGCATTTGAAAGAATTCCGTAATTTCATGTTTAGGTACAAAGTCAATTTTCTTGTATTTACACATTTGGCAATCGATATCGAAATGCTTCAAATCATTGGTTTAACATATTTAAGTTAATTAACCTTCTTTAACGCACTGAAGGTGACATAAAGCCATGGCGGCATAACGGCAGTGGATTTGTAAGAATTTTGTAATCTTATATTTAGGCATAAAGTCAATTTTGTTGTATATACACATTTAGCAATCGATATCGAAATGCTTCAAATCATTAGTTTAACATGTTTAAATTAACTAACCTTCTTTACCGTACTGAAGGTGAAATAAAGCCATGGCGGCATAACGGCAGTGCATTTAGAAGAATTACGTAAAATTATATTTAGGTATAAAGTCGATTTTCTTGTACACATTTAGCAATCGATAACGAAATGCTTCAAATTTTTAGTTTAACATATTTTAGTTAATAAACCTTCTTTAACGAACTGAAGTCGACATAAAGCCATGGCAGCATTAAGCCTTAACGGCATAACGGCAGTGCATTTAGAAGAATCCCGTAATCTTTTCTTTAGGTATGTAGTCGATTTTCTTGTATATATACATTCGCCAATCGATATCGAAATGCTTCGAATCATTTCTTTTACATATTTAAGTTAATTAACTTTCTTAAACTTACTGAAGTTAACATAAAGCCTTAACGGTATAACGGAAGTGCATTTGTAAGAATTCCGTAATCTTATATAAAGGTATAAAGCCGACTTTGTTGTATATACACACTTAGCAATCGATATCGAAATGCTCCAACACATTTATTTAACATATTTGAGTTAATTAACCTTCTTTTTCTTACAGAAGCCTACATAAAGCCTTTACGGTATAACGGCATTTAGAAGAAGCCCGTACTCTTATATTTAGGTATAAAGTCAATTTTGTTGTACATACACATTTAGCAATCGATATCGAAATGCTACAAATCATTAGTTTAATATATTTAAATAAATTAACCTTCTTTAACGTACTGAAAGTGACATAAAGCCAAGGCGGCATAACGGCAGTGTATTCAGAAGAATTCCGTAATCTTATGTTTTGGTATAAAGTCGATTTTCTTGAAAATACACATTTAGCAATCGATATCGAAATTCCTTAAATCATTAGTTTAGCATATGTAAGTTAATTTACCTTCTTTATCTTACAGAAGTCCACATAAAGCCTTAACGGTATAACGGCAGTGCATATGGAAGAATTCCGTTACCTTATATTTAGATAAAAAGTCGATTTTGTTGTATATACACATTTAGCAATCGATATCGAAATGCTTCAAATCTTTAGTTTAACATATTAAAGTTTATGAACCTTCTTTAACGAACTGAAGTTAACATAGAGCCATGGTGGCATAACGGCAGTGCATTTAGAAGAATTCCTTAATCTTGTGTTTGGGTATAATGTCGATTCTCTTGAATACACACATTTAGCAATCGATATCGAAATTTCTCAAGTCATTAGTTCAGCATATTAAAGTTAATTAACCTTCTTTATCTTACTGAAGTTTACATAAAGCCTTAACGGTATAACGGCAGTGCATATGGAAGAATTCCGTAACCTTATATTTGGGTGTAAAGTCGATTTTCTTTTATATATGCATTTAGCAATCGATATCGAAATGGTTAAAATCTTAAGTTTAACATATTTAAGTTATTAAACCTTCTTTAACGAACTGAAAAAGACACAAAGCATGGCCGCATAACGGCAGTGCATTTAGAAGAATTCCGTAACCTTGTGTTTGGGTATAATATCGATTTTCTTGAATACACACATTTAGCAATGGATGTCGAAATTCCTCAACTCATTAGTTTAGCATATTTAAGTTAATTAGCCTACTTTATCTTACTGAAGCTTACATAAAAGCGTAAAGGTATAACGGCAGTGCGTTTAGAAAAATTCCGTAATCTTTTATTTAGGTATAAATTCGATTTTCTTGAATATACACATTTAGCAATCGATATCGAAATGGTTAAAATCATTAGTTTAACAAATTTAAGTTAATTAGAGTTCTTTATCTTACTGAAGTCTACATAAAGCCAAAATGTATATATATATTTAGCAGTCGATATCGAAATTCTTCAAAAATCTGGTTCAACATATTTAAGTTAATAAACCTTCTTTAACGAACTGCAGTTTACATAAAGCCATGGCGGCATAACGGCAGGGCATTTAGAAGAATTCCGTTATCTTATATTTAGGTATAAAGTCGGTTTTGTTGTACATACGCATTTAGCATTCGATATCGAAATGCTTCAAATCATTAGTTTAACATATTTAAGTTAATCAACCCTCTTTATCTTAAATATGCGCAAATACAAGAAAATCGACTTTATACCTAAATATGAGATTACGGAATTCTTCTAAATGGGCTGCCGTTATGTCGATAAGGCTTTTGTAGACTTCAGTAAGATAAAGAGAGTTAATTATCTTAAATAATGTGTATATACAAAAAATCGACTTTATGCCTAATAAAAGACTACGAAATTCTTCAAAATGCACCGCCGTTATGCTGCCATGGCTTTATGTTAACTTCGGTTCGTTAAAGAAGGTTTACTAACTTAAATATGTTAAACCAGTTATTTGCAGCATTTCGATATCGATTGCTTAATGTCTATATACAAGAAGATCGACTTTATACCTAAATAGAGGAGAATGGAATTCTCCTAAATGCAATGCCGTTATACCGGTGAGGCTTAATGAAGTCTTCAGTAAGCTAAACAAAGTTTATTAACTTACTATGTTAAACTAATGATTTGGAGCATTTCGATATCGATTGCTTAATGCGTATATACAAGAAAATCGAATATATACCTAAATATAAGATAACGGAATTCTTCTACATGCACTGCCGTTATGCCGCCATGGCTTTATGCCAACTTCAGTTCGTTAAAGAGGGTTTATTAACTTAAATATGTTAAACTAATGAGTTGAAGCATCTCGACATCGATATTTAAATGTGTATATACAACAAAATCGACTTTATACCTAAATACAGGGTAGGCCATTTAAAGTTGACCCATTTGTTTGTTTGCCAAAATTAAGGCGTCGCGGATAATCAGCTGGGTTTAGTTTTTGCGCCATTTGAATTTTATATGGAAACATCTTCAAATCTTTATGAATTATGCGTCGGAGAGTGGTGCGAGAGATGTCTAATTCCTGAGAGCCGCGATAACTCGATGTCGATGGAGTCTCCTCAATACTGGCTCGTACAGCTTCGATATTTTCATCAGAACGTCTTGTGCGTTGTCTGGATGCATGACTGGCATTACTGAGATTACCGGTGTTCACAAATTTTGCGTATAAAGACTTAATTGTGTTCTTAACTGGAGCACTTTTCACTTTATTTTTTTTGCGAAACGCACGTTGAGTTAACACAATTGAAAAGTTATTTTGAATATAAAGCTGAACAATTTCAGCGCATTCTTTTGGAGTGTACTGTTCCATGGTATAAATTGTCTTCGAATGACGCTTCTAACGCGGTATGACATTAGCCGATTTGTCAGCGCTGTTAAAAGTTACAGCGTTTTCAGATGGATCAACTTTAAATGGCCGACCCTGTATAAGATTACGGAATTCTTCCAAATGCACTACCGTAAGGGTATATTAAATCTTTATGTAAACTTCAGAAAGCTAAACAAAGTTTATTAACTTAAATATGTTAAACTAGTGATTTGAAGCATTTCGATATCGATAGCTAAATGTGTATATACAAAAAAATCGAAATTAAACTTAAATATAAGATTACGGAATTCTTCTAAATGCACTGCAGTTATACCGTTTAGGCTTTATGTAACCTTCAGCAAGCTAAAGTAGGCTAACTAACTTAAATATGTTAAACCAGTTGTTTGAAGCATTTCGGTATCGATTGCTTAATGTGTAAATACAAGAAAATCGATTTTATTCCTAAATATAAGATTACGGAATTCTTCTAAATGCACTGCCGTTATACCGTTAAGGCTTTATGTAGACTTCAGTAAGATAAAGAAGGTTAATTAACTTAATTATGTTCAACTAATGATTTGAAGCATTTCGATATCGATTGCTAAATGTGTATATACAAGAAAATCGACTTATACCTAAATATAAGATAACGGAATTCTTCTACATACTCTGCCGTTATGACAACATGGCTTTTTGCCAACTTCAAGAAGGTTTATTAACTTATATATGTTAAACTAATGAGTTGAAGCATCTTGATATCGATTGCTAAATGTGTATATACAGAAAATCGACTTTATACCTAAATATACGATTACGGAGATCTTCCAAAAGTACGGTCGTTATGCCGCCATGGCTTTGTATCAACTTCGGTACGTTAAAGAAGGTTTATTAACTAAAATATGTTAAACTAATGATTTGAAGCATTTCGATATCGATTGCTAAATGTGTATATACAAGAAAATCGAATTTATTCTTAAATGTAAGATTACGTAATTCTTCTTAATTCACTGCCGTTATGCCGTTAAGGCTTTTGTAGACTTCAGTAAGATAAAGAGGGTTACTTAACTTAAATATGTTAAACTAATGATTTGAAGCATTTCGATATCGATTGCTAAATGTGTATATACAAGAAAATGGAATTTATACTTAAATGTAAGATTACGTAATTCTTCTAAATGTACAGCCGTTATGCCGCCATGGCTTTATATCAACTTCGGTACGTTAAAGAAGGTTTATTAACTAAAATATGTTAAACTAATGATTTGAAGCATTTCGATATCGATTGCTAAATGTGTATATACGAGAAAATCGAATTTATACTTAAATGTAAGATTACGTAATTCTTCTAAATGTACTGCCGTTATGCCGCCATGGCTTTATATCAACTTCGGTACGTTAAAGAAGGTTTATTAACTAAAATATGTTAAACTTATGATTTGAAGCATTTCGATATCGATTGCTAAATGTGTATATACAAGAAAATCGAATTTATTCTTAAATGTGAGATTACGTAATTCTTCTTAATTCACTGCCGTTATGCCGTTAAGGCTTTTGTAGACTTCAGTAAGATAAAGAGGGTTACTTAACTTAAATATGTTAAACTAATGATTTGAAGCATTTCGATATCGATTGCTAAATGAGTATATACAAGAAAATCGACTTTATATCTAAATATAAGATAACGGAATTCTTCTAAATGCACTGCCGTTATGCCGTTAAGGCTTTTGTAGACTTCAGTAAGATAAAGAGGGTTAATTATCTTAAATATGTTAAACTAATGATTTAAAGCATTTCGATATCGATTGCTAAATGCGTATATTCAGCAAAATCGACTTTATACCTAAATACAAGATTACGGAACTCTTCCAAATGCACTGCCGTTATGCCGTTAAGGCTTTTGTAGACTTAAGTAAGATAAAGAGTATTAATTAACTTAAATATGTTAAACTAATGATTTGAAGCATTTCGATATCGATTGCTAAATGTGTATATACAAGAAAATCGAATTTATACTTAAGTGTAAGGTTACGTAATTCTTCTAAATGTACTGCCGTTATGCCGCCACGGCTTTATATCACCTTCGGTACGTTAAAGAAGGTTTATTAACTAAAATATGTTAAACTAATGATTTGAAGCATTTCGAAAATCGATTGCTAAATGTGTATATACAAGAAAATCGAATTTATACTTAAATGTAGGATTACGTAATTCTTCTTAATTCACTGCCGTTATGCCGTTAAGGATTTTGTAGACTTCAGTAAGATAAAGAGGGTTACTTAACTTAAATATGTTAAACTAATGATTTGAAGCATTTCGATATCGATTGCTAAATGTGTATGTACAAGAAAATCGACTTTATACCAAAATATAAGATAACGGAATTCATATAAATATACTGCCGTTATACCGTTATGGCTTTATGTAAACTTCAGTTAGATTAACTTAAATATGCTAAGCCAGTTATTTGAAGCATTTCGATATCGATTGCCAAATGTGTATATACAAGAAAATCGACTTTATGCGTAAATATAAGACTACGGAATTCTTCCAAATTCACTGCCGTTATGGCTTCATGTCAACTTCAGTTCGCTAAAGGAGGTTTATTAACTTAAATATGTTAAACCAGTTATCTGAAGCATCTCGATATCGATTGAGAAATGTATATATACAAGAAAAACGACTTTATACCTAAATAAAAGATTACGGAGTTCTGCCACATGTACTGTCGTTATGCCGCCATGGCTTTATGTCACCTTCAATACGTTAAAGAAGATTAATTATTTTAAATATTTTAAACTAATGGTTTGAAGCATTTCGATATCGATTGCTAAATGTGTATATTCAAGAAAATCGACTTTATACCTAAATATAAAATTATAACATTACGGAATTCTTCTAAATGCACTGCCGTTATACCGTTAAGGCTTTATGTAGACTTCAGTAAGCTAAAAAATGTTTAATAACTTAATATGTTAAACTAATGATTTGAAGCATTTCGATATCGATAGCTAAATGTGTATATACAAGAAAATCGACTTCATACCTAAATATAAAATAACGGAATTCTTCCAAATGCGCTGCCGTTATACCGTTATGGCTTTTTGTAAACTTCAGTAAGATAAGAAGGTTAATTAACTTAAGTATGGTAAACTAATGATTTGAAGCATTTCGTTATCGATTGCTAAATATGTGTATACAGGAAAATCGATTTTAGACCTAAATATAAGACTACGAAATTCTTCTAACTGCACTGCCGTTATGCCGCCATGCTCAACTTCAGATCGTTAAAGAAGGTTAATTAACTTAAATATGTTAAACTAATGATTTGAAGCATTTCGATATCGATTGCAAAATGTGTATATACAAGAAAATCGACTTTATGCCTAAATATAAGACTACGGAATTCTTCTAAATGCACTGCCGTTATACCGTTAAGGCTTTATGTAGACTTCAGTAAGCTAAAAAATGTTTATTAACTTAATATGTTTAACTAATGATTTGAAGCATTTCGATATCGATAGCTAAATGTGTATATACAAGAAATTCGACTTTATACCCTAATATAAGATAACGGAATTCTTCCAAATGCACTGCCGCTATACCGTTATGGCTTTATGTAAACTTCAGTAAGATAAAGAAGGTTAATTAACTTAAATATGGTAAACTAATGATTTGAAGCAATTCGTTATCGATTGCTAAATATGTATATACAGGAAAATCGATTTTAGACCTAAATATAAGACTACGAAATTCTTCTAACTGCACTGCCGTTATGCCGCCATGGCTTTATATCAACCTCAGATCGTTAAATAGGTTAATTAACTTAAATATGTTAAACTAATGATTTGAAGCATTTCGATATCGATTGGTTAATGTGTATATACAAGAAAATCGACTTTATACCTAAACATAAGATTACGGAATTCTTCCACATGTACTGTCGTTATGCCGCCATGGCTTTATATCACCTTCAATACGCTAAAGAAGGTTGATTATTTTAAATATGTTAAACTAATGGTTTGAAGCATTTCGATATCGATTGCTAAAGGTGTATATACAAGAAAATCGACTTTATACCTAAATATAAAATTATAACATTACGGAATTCTTCTAACTGCACTGCCGTTATACCGTTAAGGCTTTATGTAGACTTCAGTAAGCTAAAAAATGTTTATTACCTTAATATGTTAAACTTGTGATTTGAAGCATTTCGATATCGATAGCTAAACGTGTATATACAAGAAATTCGACTTTATACCTAAATATAAGATTACGGAATTCTTCTAAATTCACTGCCGCCATTGCTTTATGCCACCTTCAGTTCGTTAAAGAAGGTTTATGAACTTAAATATTTTAAGCTAATGACTTGAAGCATTTCGATATCGATTGCCAAATGTGTATATACAAGAAAATCGATTTTATACCTAAATAAAAGATTACGTAATTCACCCAAATATACTGCCGTTATGCCGTTATGGCTTTATGTAAACTTCAGTAAGATAAAGAAAGGTAATTAACCTAAATATGCTAAACCAGTTATTTGAAGCATTTCGATATCGATTGCTAAATGTGTATGTACAACAAAATCGGCTTTATACGTAAATATAAAATTACGGAATTCTTCTACATGCACTGCCGTTATGCCGCCATGGCTTTATGTTAACTTCAGTGCGTTAAAGAAGCTTTATTTACTTAAGTATATTAAACTAATGATTTAAAGCATTTCGATAGCGATTGATAAATGCGTATATACAACAAATTCGACTTTATATCTCAATATAAGATTACGCAATTCATCGAAATACACTGCCGTTATGCCGTTATGGCTTTACATAAATTTCTGTACGTTAAAGAAGGTTAATTTACTTAAATATGCTAAAGTAATGGTTTGAAGCATTTCGATATCGACTGCTTAATGTGTATGTACAAGAAAATCGATTTTATACTTAAATAAAAGATTACGGAATTCACCCAAATATGCTGCCGTTATGCCGTTATGGCTTTATGAAAACTTCAGTAAGATAAAGAAGGTTAATTAACCTAAATATGCTAAACCAGTTATTTAAAGCATTTCGATATCGAATGCTAAATGCGTATATACAGCAAAATCGACTTTATACCTAAATAGAGGATTACGGGATTCTTCTAAATGCATTGTCGTTATGCCGCCATGGCTTTATATCACCTTCATTACGTTAAAGAACGTTACTCAACTTAAATATGTTACACTAATGATTTGAGGATTTTCGATATCGATTGCTAAATGAGTAGATACAAGAAAATCGACTTTATACCTAAATATAAGATTCCGTAATTCTTCTAAATGCACTGCCTTTATGCCACCATGGCTTGATGTTAACTTCAGCGCGTTAAAGAAGCTTTATTTACTTAAGTATATTAAACTGATGATTTGAATCATTTCGATATCGATTGCTATATGTGTATATACAAGAAAATCGACTTTATACTTAAATATAAGATTACGTAATTTTTCTAAATGCACTGCCGTTATGCCGTTAAGGCTTTGGTAGACTTCAGTAAGATAAGGAGGGTTAATTAACTTAAATATATTAAACTAATTATTTGAGGCATTTCGATATCGATTGCTTAATGAGTATGGACAAGAAAATCGACTTTATACCTAAATATATTTTATTTATTTATTTATTTATTTATAATCATTTATACAATAAAATATTTATTATATAAATACATGAAATCGCAGCACTGGCTACTAGGCCTTCAGCCGCCTTATTAATAGCTTAGGTACTATAATTGTGTTAGTTAGTTGTTAGTGTGTTAGATGTATTTTAGTAAATTTCTATCTTTCAAAAATTTATATGTAATCATTACGTTTTTATCTGAGGGATTTTTTAATGCTTGTGCTAAGTCAATGTTGTCAGAGTAGTGTGTTGTTGAGTGGATTACTGGGCAGTCTGCTAGTATGTGTTGAATTGATACGGAGTTGTCACAAAAAGGGCAATTGGAACGGGATTTTCCCATAAGTATATGCGAGTGAGTTAGGATGGTGTGTCCGATCCTGAGGCGAGTGTATGCTATGATGGCGCTTATTTTCGTGGTGGGCCCATACAAGGTTGGTATTCTATCTGGGTTGATGTTGGCGTAACTATGGGTGTGTAGTTTCCAAGCATTTAAGTTTTCTTCGAGCCTTTTGTGTTTGATGAAGTTGCGTATGTCTTGTTTCGAAAGATAGTTGTAAGTAAGAGCCGGTATGTTTTTGAGACTTTTGGCAGCGGCGTCAGCGAGGTGATTGCCAGTTATTCCCACGTGGCCCGGAATCCACATTATTTTGATTTTTCTCGGAGCGCTGATCATGTAATTTGATAACGACTTAATGGCTGAAATGCAAGACCTGCTTTCGGTGCAAATGAGGTATTTACCACTGTGTTTTTTTGCATGCTCGACCGCCTTCAATATGGCAGATGCCTCTGCTGAGAAAACCGAACACATATGAGGAAGAAGCCAGTTGCAGATTGTATTACCTGTGTTCGTGACCACGGAAAAGGAAGTGTATTCGGCTGACTTAGATCCGTCTGTGAAGATCAACTTCCAGCCATTTTTTTTCGTATTCATGCTCCATTTCAAAAAACGTTTTTTTGAAAACTTCGTTTGGTGTGTTCTGTTTGGGCAGCTTGGATAGTTTGTTGGGGAGTGATTCACACGGGATTAGCCAATGAGGATGAAGGGGCTTTACTTTATTCCCCACAGACAGTGGAAGAGCATTTTTTTTTGCAAAGATAGCGCATTTTGTTATTGCTGAAAGAACTCTTGGTAGCCTGGTACGTCTCAGCGAAGTGGCAAAGGCCTTGGTCAGCGATGAGTTTGTGCTTTCAACCGCTTTTGATA
>CM050322.1:66903459-66924693 GCA_027475135.1 Bactrocera correcta
TTTTACTCCTAACTTTCAATAAGATCGGGGATATTCTTACAATAAAGTGATTATAAAAAGGTACAAATTCTGCTTCACGTTTTCTATACCATGCAAAATATGTATTTGGAGCTAACAGATGTTTTGCATGAAGTCTAGATCCAAGAAGTTGAGCAGATTCTTTAGAAAGATTTAGAGCTCTAACTAAATCATTTAATTCACCTTGAGTAAATTTTTGTGGTTGATTTAAAATTGGTTCATATGTAAACTTCCGTCGACTCTTGACGCTGTAAGTTGTATTCTGATGATATTGAACTAAGGTCAGATGTTGAGCTTGGAAGGGGTACTGGCATGTCTGGACCATGTGGATTTGGTCATGTAATTGAAGATACATTTGCGTAAAAAATTTTATTTTTATTTTTAGCATTAAAACCTTTCACATTTGTCTGTTTTTTTCATATCACAGGTCTACCGCAAGCAGAGAGTTTTTGTTTTTGTTTTGTTTTTTTTTTAAACCTGATGTCATACGATAAAATGAGGTATAATTTCGTTATCAGCACTACCAAATTAGTGGAAAAAAATAATCAGAGCTTGAACAAGGAAAATGATATCGACCGGTGATATCATTTACCTGGAGAATTCAATTACAATTTCTGCGTGCTTTTCTGTCACAGGCTACATAATACTATGATAGAAATGAAAGGAAATGCATATTGCCTGCAAAATTATTAACAAAATTATTAACGTGTCTACAACAATATATTCATTTAGAAGACTCCTCAAACTAAATTTCAAAATATGTATTTTATGCAGGTGTCAAAAATCAAAAGCGTTCACACACATGAGGCAGAAATACTGTTCATCCTCAATCCGGCTGCTAATGGGATGAGCACATTTTGAGGGTACAAAATTTATAGGCCGAAAGTCTGTAAATTTTTGAACGCAATCGACAAGTTGGGGTTATAAGTAAAGCAGAGCCATGTTATTGCATTAATATGTATGTATATATAACGGGGTATACATATGAAGTTATTTTGGATATCGCCAATTATTTTCCTTGGAGCATCTGCCAGCTTTCACAATCAGTGAATTAAATAGCTGCTTGACCAGTTCTTAGTATGAGTTCTTATTTGTAATGGGGAGTTTCTCCACCTAAAAGCTTTATATTTTTATCAGTCTTATAACTTCTATGATTTTTTTATTTTTGTTTTACCCGCTCTACTCTACATACTTTTAGATTGTAAAATTACAGGCGTACGTTGTTAAATACTATAATTGAAGAACAGCAAGTTTTAGAAGCAATTAATATTAGGTTGTCAAAAAAGTCTTGCGTAGTTCTAGCTTTATTCGTCACATCGGGTCATGCTATATCTTTTTGGAAAGCTCATTTCACGCGCTAACACGTGTTTGATTGATTGTCGTTCCTTTTAAGTCGTTCGTGAGTTATAGCGTCGCAAACATGGAGCAAAATAAAGAGAAAATACGGCATATTTTACAGTACTACTACGATAAAGGCAAAAATGCACCTCAAGCCGCCAATAAAATTTGTGCAATTTATGGACCCGATACAGTTTCCATTTCCACCACACAACGATGGTTTCAACGTTTTCGTTTAGGTGTAGAGGTGGTCGAAGATGCGCCACGCTCCGGAAGGTCTGTCGTCGAAAATTGCGATAAAATCGCTGAATTGGTCGAAAGAGACCGGCATAGTAGCAGCCGTAGCATCGGTCAAGAGCTGGGCTTGAGTCATCAAACCGTTATAAACTATTTCAATAAATTCAATAATTCATTCAATAAAAATACCGCAAGACTTTTTTGACAACCCATTATTGAAAATTTTTGTTGTTACAATTTACCATAAAGATTAAACTAATCCTACAACACATATACGTAAGAAAGAAAACACATAGATGTAAAATCTGATGCAAATGACAGAAAATATTGAAGGCAGTAAAGGAAGGAATTGATTCCAACAATAACAAGGCCAATATTGATGGTAAGAAAGACAAGTTTTATATCGAAGGAAATATTGAACGAAGTATAAACTAGGAGGGAGAAAGAATTTAGAACTGGAGGGGAAAAGATTAATAGTGAAAATATTCCATAAATTTGGTTGAATTTTTGCAATAGCAAATGAATGTGTGCGATACTCCAAGGCGCCCACTGCACGGCATTGCAGTATGCTTGTGTGTGTGCTTATTGTTTGAAAACATCTTATAATACATATTTGTATGTAGTCACTTATTGGATTGTTTGGGATTGCGCAAAAAGTGGTTCTTATTACTAGGGACGGTAGCAGAAACTGAGATATGAACATCAAGAAAATTTTTATTTTTCTGCCTTGGCAAAATATAAGTAATGATGAAGGAATATTTGGATTCAAGTTTACATAATACCAAGGTTTAAAAAACATAAATTTGTTATATTAAAACAACACAAAAAATAGACGGTTAGATAAAAGCCATATATCGATACCCTAGTGATCCCTTTAAAAAAAACAAGGAGTGGATGAGAGATACGTTTGAGTGCAACACTCGTTGAAAAATGTGTTTTCGGAAAGTTTTCTAGAGTTTAAAGCACATTTTCTTGCTTGGTAATCTGAAAAATAGGTTCTTAGACATCCCTTAAAAAGCCACGTCAAGAAAGAGGTTATCGGCCCTACAGTTGTCTATATATTACTTATTTTTAGAAAGAAAAATTCAAACCGCTCTCTCATTACTTTTAATAATATTGCATAGATTATGTTGGAAAATAAATGCTTTTCAAAAAATTTCGATAACGAATGTGTCGTAAAGCTACCCGTTATAGAATTTTCAGGGGCTTAAAAATGTTTGTTTTCCTTACTAATTTTATAGTTTTATGAAACAAATGAACATAAGTTGGAGAACTTTTGGTTTTGTAGGAAATTTGCTGCTCCACAAAATCCTGTTAATTTTCGGTAGTAAGACTTTTTTTCTAATTGATTAACTTAATTTTTTTTTTAATAATACGAAGTAGTTTAAGGTTCAATTGATCTACTGATCAAAGATTCTCTCACTATCAAGGACTCCAGCCATCTGCTTTGTGTTTTGCTGATGTTCAAATATAACTGTCCATGTATCTAATGAAGTTGTAATATATTATTAAAATTGGTTTTCTTAGAGCTTTCTTTTATAGTGTGTGAGTTTTTTTGTTTTATTCCAAAAAAAGAAAAATTATTCAAGAGAAACATTCTTTGAAAACATTTTATATTAAATAACAATATGTTTCGGTAAGAAAACTGATTTATTATCATGGCAATTGGGTTTAAAAATAATGTTATTTGTTTGAAAGTGAAGTACCTTTTCTCTAAATCAAAGTATCCTTTTACCGATTAGTAAACTTCTGAATAAAATTTTGAATAAAACGACAAAACGACTTTTTCGCCGCAATAAATAGTCCCTTGGCAACAATTTTATTTTGGAGTCCCTAAAAAACCAACCGCAAATGCGTGAATAAACACACTTCTTCACAATACATTGCAATAAGATTTCAGTTTCTGTCGCAAAAATGAATTTTAAACATATGTATAAGTCCCAATATGTAAAACCAAATCAAATCTCAGCTTGCAGAAGGCATTCTTTGCATGCGAAAGTGATTTTTCTGTAGTGGTTTCAGCGTTTTATAACTGAAAGTCATATTTATTTCTTTTCATGCTTTTAGACGCTTTTTTAGTGCTTCCCTTGGACATAACCTGTATAAGATATGCTTCCAAGGATAAGCAGCAATGAGTATTCACATAACTTATAGAGTTATTTTACCTTAATTTTCGCTTTCGAACGCATTCTAAACCACCGTACCATGGTCTATGAAACGATAAACTGAGGCTCACTCAGGAAGCGTAAGAAGCTGCTCAACCGTACCATTACGCTGCGAAAGCACATTTGACAACTGCTTCTTTGCAGGTAATAAAAATTATCGCACATTGGCAAATGAGCAGGTGCGTGTTACTCACACCACTTAAATTAAATATTCGGTTTGCAAACGAGTGAAACTTTACATGAATGCTTGAATATGTGTTTATTCTCAAATATGCATTTACAGTGCACTCAACAATAATGTTTTCGATTTCCAAAGTGTAAACAGCGTTTATTGGGAAAAATATTGTAATAGTAGAAAATATTTTGTCCACAAATTTGTGTATACTGTCTTAGAGAACACCACCGAAATATTAACACCTTTGAAGATATTAGCATTGATCACGGATTGCTATCGTATTCGATAATAGAAGTTGACGTGGCGCAGTGTAGTATCATGTTGATCGAAATATATAAGTTGAATGATGTACAAGGTGCTTTCCAAAGTAAACAGGACAGGTTCAGGACAGGAAAAAACAGAACAAATTGTTTTTTTCGGTAAAATCAATTTATTTTATTCAAAATAGTCTCCTTATGCTTTAATTCATCTTTTCGCACAGTCCAAAAGCATGTCGAACGAGTGTTTTAGCTCGTTGGCCGGTGTCGGAGTATGTCGACGTACGGGTCCGATTGCGTTTAATTCAAAGATAATTAATTTGAGTTCAAAGGTTATAAAAACTTAGTTTAATATAAATCTGGATATAAACAAGTATAGGAATGGGTGTGTGTTGCCAATATGGGTTAATTAGTTTATTTTGTAGATATATGTAAATCTATGTATCTTAGTTTATTAAATTATTGTAACCTGCTGCTGCTTTAAATCCTGTATTGTTGTGCCGATTTGGTGGTTTCTCCAGTGTTTGTCCACTTGAATACGAATTGTCAACGCTGTATCTGCTTGGGTTTGTATTATAAACTTGATGTAATAATTGTTCACTTTGTTTAAGTTCTGTGAATTTTGTTTTTCTTCGTGTTCACTTGTGTTTGCTTGTGTTGCTTTCTTTATTCACTGTGTACTTCACTTGTTATATGTTTGTTGATCGCTGCTGTTGGCGGGATAATATATATGGGCCATTCCATCAATTGGCGACATGGTTTTGTACCCGTGGTTCTCCGATTTTGACCAAACCTTAGAATATCATAATATAGACCAATAGAAGAATATCTCTTAACTTTTTAGTGGTCAAAGTTGCTCCATTGTTTCCTGGCGCGCACTTCAAATTGAGATCAAACAAAAAAATGACTTTTTCTTTTATTTTTTAACAACCTCAAAATTGAGTGAAAAAAATTTTTAAGTTATCCAATTTTATATAAAAAAATCTCAGCTTTCTGATAAAAATATTTTCAAAATCCAAAAAAATTTTCAAAATCAAAAAAAAAAAAATTTTTTTTCAAAAACCAGGTTTTTTGTGCTTTTCCCCTAACTATTTTTCAAAATTGACCCTTCCATTCGATTCCTCGTTAAATTTTACATAAGAATCAGTGCTCAAATATATGGGACTCTGATCCCTTGAACAGAAAAAAAAAAATGAAAAGTTGTCGCTCAAAATCCAAAAAAAAACATTATTTTCCCAAAAATCCGGGTTTTTGAGCTTTTCCACCAACTTTTTTTCAAAATTTTTTCCATTCGATTCCTCGTTAAATTTTGCATAAGAATCAGTGTTCAAAACTATGGGACTCTGATCCCATGAGCAGCAAAAAAAATTCAAAGTTGTAGAAGCCTACAAAACCATAAATTACCTACTCAAGGTTATAATGGGAACTTACCCATTCAAAGTCAAACTGGGATTTTTAGGCATAACGCAATAAATTATAGATATCCGAATAGAAATGTTAACCATTTCCCTACTGTTGTGGAAGTTGATGAACAACATGCCACACAAAATTTTCATTTACAGCCTCCGGAGCCGAGCTACCAATAATTGTACTAATAACAAATAACATTAAGACAAGGTGCTTAATCGATAGCGGAGCTGCCACCACATTGGGAAATTATATTCGATTATCGATTCGGCTAAATACTTTAATAGGAAATAACATTATAAATGAAGAAGTAATAGTTAACGCACCAAACGAATTTAACGCAAAAAGTGAAACCATGTCTGTTCACAGAGACAGCATTTGACTGTATAATAGGTGTCAACATTTTAGGTCCCATTGGAGTTATAATTAATTTCCAAACAAATTCAATGATAGATAATGATAGCGGTTTTAGGTTTCCTAATATTAATTTCGAAATTAACTGCGATGAAGTTCATTGTCTAAAAAAAAGTTGAATTAACTGAATTTAGAAATTTAATGCCCTTAGAACTTAATACTGAAGAAAGTAAACTATTACAAAACTGTCTACATAAAAATAAAAATACATTTTACATTGAAAGTCAAAATTTAACTACCACTAATTGTACTAAACATAAAATTATAACAAAATCTGATAGACCGATTTATTGCAAAAATTATCGACACCCTCAAACGAAGATGAAATAGAAACACAAATAAACGACATGCTTGAGCAAAATATAATTAGGCATAGCAAATCTCCATATAATTCTTTATTATGGATTCTAAAAAAGAAATCAGATAACTCAAATACTCAAAAATGGCGTCTAGTAATTGATTTTAGAAAACTGAATGAAATTACAATACACGACAAATTTCCACTGTCGAATATTGAGGCACTTTTTGATAAATTGGGTAAAGCTCAATATTTTTCTTCATTAGACCTTGCAAAGGGTTTTCATCAGATACTAATGGATGAAAACGATATTGAAAAAACAGCATTCTCTACATCTGGAGGCCATGTTGAGTTCGTAAGAATGCCTTTTGGCCTGAAAAACGCACCATCAACATTTCAGCGAATGATGAATCATGTGTTGGCAGATTTTATAAACAACATTTGCATTTTACTCGTAAATATGGATACATTTGGGAGGATGGAGTCATGTGTAGAAGTTCACGCAAGTGAGGAAAGTTCTCTGATCGCCATTCACTTGGGAGTGGCCAGAAACGATTCTTTTACATATGACTCAAGCAGCTCACGACTTCCGGTCTTGACCAAGTATCCTCTGGGTAGCCTAAGAACATCCGTTTGAAGGCGAGCTAAAGTGAGAAGGCGAAACCCCCCTGCATAGGGTTGTGCGCTGGGTTTGGGACCCGCCACGTAAAAAAACACCCCCAATGAAAGACAACAACAAGCCTCGGATGAGTGACCCCCCTTTTGATGACGACCATGACAAACGAAATAAGGACTATGATTTGAGGGCATGCACCTGGAATGTCCGGTCCCTTAATTGGGAAGGTGCCGCTGCCCAGCTGGTAGATGTCCTCGTAAAGATAAAGGCTGACATCACCGCCGTCCAAGAAATGCGATGGACGGGACAAGGACAGAGACGAGTAGGTCCTTGTGACATTTACTACAGTGGCCATATAAAGGAGCGCAAGTTTGGTGTTGGATTCGTGGTGGGAGAGAGACTCCGTCGCCGAGTACTATCATTCACTCCGGAGAATGAACGTCTAGCCACAATCCGCATCAAAGCGAGGTTCTTCAACATATCGCTGATTTGCGCCCACGCCCCGACGGAAGAGAAGGACGATGTGACCAAAGATGCCTTTTATGAGTGCTTGGAGCGCACTTATGAGAGATGCCCCCGCCACGATGTCAAAATCGTGCTTGGCGACTTCAATGCCAGGGTGGGCAAAGAAGGTTTCTTTGGCACTACGGTCGGTAAATTCAGCCTCCACGCGGAAACATCCCCAAATGGGCTGAGGCTGATCGACTTCGCCGGGGCCCGAAATATGGTTATCTGTAGCACTAGATTCCAGCATAAGAAGATACATCAAACTACCTGGCTGTCTCCAGATCGAAAAACCACCAACCAGATCGATCATGTTGTGATAGACGGAAGACACGTCTCCAGTGTTTTAGATGTGCGTGCGCTCCGAGGTCCTAACATCGACTCGGACCACTATATTGTTGCAGCCAAAATACGCACCCGCCTCTGTGCAGCAAAAAACGCACGCCAACAAACACAAGGATGGTTCGACGTCGAGAAGCTGCAATCACAACAGACAGCCGAACGTTTTTCTACTCGGCTTGCACTCCTGCTCTCTGAGAGCACTCGTCAACAACTCGGTATAAGGGAACTGTGGGACGGCATTTCAAACTCCTTACGTACAGCTGCAACCGAAACCATTGGTTTTCGGAAAGTGCAGAAGAACAGCTGGTACGACGAGGAGTGCCGTGTCGCAGCGGAGAGAAAACAGGCTGCCTACCTCGCAACGTTACGATCGACCACAACACGTGCGGGATGGGATAGATACCGAGAGTTGAAGAGGGAAGCGAGACGCATTTGTAGACAGAAAAAGAAAGAGGCCGAAATGCGTGAGTACGAAGAGCTTGATAAGCTGGCCGACAGGGGTAATGCTCGAAAATTCTACGAAAAGATGCGGCGGCATACAGAAGGTTTCAAGACCGGAGCATACTCTTGTAGAACCCGCAAAGGTGATCTAGTTACCGATGCCCAGAGCATACTTAAATTATGGAGGGAACACTTCTCCAGCCTGCTGAATGGCAGTGAACGCACAACACCAGGAGAAAGCGAACCCGATACCCCAATTGATGACGATGGAGCAGACGTTCCATTGCCCGACCATGAAGAAGTTCGAATAGCAATTGCCCGCCTGAAAAACAACAAAGCGGCAGGGGCCGATGGATTGCCGGCCGAGCTATTCAAACACGGCGGCGAAGAGCTGATAAGGTGCATGCATCAGCTTCTTTGCAAAATATGGTCGGACGAAAGTATGCCCAACGATTGGAATTTAAGTGTGCTATGCCCAATCCACAAAAAAGGAGACCCCACAATCTGCGCCAACTACCGTGGGATTAGCCTCCTCAATATCGCATATAAGGTTCTGTCGAGCGTATTGTGTGAAAGATTAAAGCCCACCGTCAACAAACTGATTGGACCTTATCAGTGTGGCTTTAGACCTGGTAAATCAACAACCGACCAGATATTCACGATGCGCCAAATCTTGGAAAAGACCCGTGAAAGGAGAATCGACACACACCACCTCTTCGTCGATTTCAAAGCTGCTTTCGACAGCACGAAAAGGAGCTGCCTTTATGCCGCGATGTCTGAATTTGGTATCCCCGCAAAACTAATACGGCTGTGTAAACTGACGTTGAGCAACACAAAAAGCTCCGTCAGAATCGGGAAGGACCTCTCCGAGCCGTTCGATACCAAACGAGGTTTCAGACAAGGCGATTCCCTATCGTGCGACTTTTTCAACCTGCTTCTGGAGAAAATAGTTCGAGCTGCAGAACTTAACAGAGAAGGTACCATCTTTTATAAGAGTGTACAACTGCTGGCGTATGCCGATGATATTGATATCATCGGCCTCAACACCCGCGCCGTTAGTTCTGCTTTCTCCAGACTGGACAAGGAAGCAAAAGAAATGGGTCTGGCAGTGAACGAGGGCAAGACGAAATATCTCCTGTCATCAAACAAACAGTCGTCGCACTCGCGACTTGGCACTCACGTCACTGTTGGCAGTCATAACTTTGAAGTTGTAGATAATTTCGTCTATCTTGGAACCAGCGTAAACACCACCAACAATGTCAGCCTAGAAATCCAACGCAGGATAACTCTTGCCAACAGGTGCTACTTCGGACTAAGTAGGCAATTGAGAAGCAAAGTCCTCTCTCGACAAACAAAAACCAAACTCTATAAGTCTCTCATAATTCCCGTCCTCCTATATGGTGCAGAGGCTTGGACGATGACAACAACCGATGAGTTGACGTTGCGAGTTTTCGAGAGAAAGGTTCTGCGAAAGATTTATGGTCCTTTGCGCGTTGGCCACGGCGAATATCGCATTCGATGGAACGATGAGCTGTACGAGATATACGACGACATTGACATAGTTCAGCGAATTAAAAGACAGCGGCTACCTGGCTAGGTCATGTTGTCCGGATGGATGAAAACACTCCAGCTCTGAAAGTATTCGACGCAGTACCCGCCGCGGGAAGCAGAGGAAGAGGAAGACCTCCACTCCGTTGGAAGGACCAAGTAGAGAAGGACCTGGCCTCGCTTGGAATATCCAATTGGCGCCACGTAGCGAAGAGAAGAAACGACTGGCGCGCTGTTGTTGACTCGGCTATAATCGCGTAAGCGGTGTCTACGCCAGTAAAGAAGAAGATGGATTACATTTGAGTTTTATCGACGTCTCTAACCGAACATATCGAAAGTTTACAAAAAATATTTAATAAACTTAATAAATACTATTTAAAAATACAAATTGAAAGTGTAAATTCTTATCAAAGGAAACAAACCTTTAGATCATATTATAACCAATAAAGGCATAAAGCCTAACCCAGACAAAATAGCCTCAATACAGAATGTTAATCTTCCCAAAACTGTAAAAGCTATAAAATCCTTTCTTGGATTAACCGGGTATTACCGTAAATTCATAAAAAATTATTCCTTGGTGGCAAGTCCAATGATAAAATACCTGAAAAAAGACACAAAAACAAATCTCGATGATTAATCTTATGTTGATTCTTTTCAAAAATTAAAAAGCATTTTGATAAATCCGCCTTTATTATGTTATCCGGATTTCAATAAAAAATTTATCATGACTACAGATGCTAGCAACATAGCAGAACACTCAATGGTCACAAGAAAAATTATTCAACCATAGAGAAGGAATTTCTAGCTATTGTTTGGGCAGTAAAATATTTTCGTCCATATCTCTATGGCAGAAAATTTACGGAGCAAACCGATCATCGTCCGTTAAAATGGTTATATTCATTAAAAGACCCAAATTCGAAAATAATTAGGTGGAAATTAATGCTAGACGAGTTTCAATTCGATATAGAATACCTTAAAGGAAAGAGAATAAAGTGGCTGACTATTTAAGTCGAATTCAACTATATCAAAATTCATTAAATAGTATCCACAGCTCTTCCAAAGATGCAAACAAACATTTCTATACAACCGATAAAATTGTTAACAAATATAAAACTCAAATACGTATACTAAAACATAAAGAAAAAGCAACCGAAAAAACTTTTTAGAAAATACAAAATAATTTACATTTGCGAAACTGATATTGGTAACACTCATTAACTAAATGATATATTCAGAAGAGAATTAACAAAAGGCACAGTGGGAATATACTCCGAACACCCGGACATTAAATATAAACAAATTCAAACAAAGCTAATGCAACTTTTCTCTAAAGATATTCATCTGAAATTTATAAAATGCACAAAATTAGCAAGCTTTGTAGAATCTGAAGAATCGCTACTGAACTTTATTAACGAAACTCATATAAATGGCAATCATAGAGGCATTCAGGAAAATTTCGAAGAGTTGAAAGATTTATATTTCAACCCAAAATTATTAAAATATAGAAATAGATACTGCAACAGTTGCAGAGTTTGTATCGAAAATAAATACGATAGAAAGCCGATTAGAAAACGGTTCCTGTTCACCTGTTCTCGTATACGCCAGAAAAGCCAAACGAAATTGTGTATGTCGATATTTTTCAAATTCAAAAAAACTGTTTTCTAACTACATTAGACAAATTTACAAAATTAGGAACTGCCCATAAATTGAATGATAAAAATGTGATAACAATTAAGGTTAAACTAAAAGAAAGATTTGCATTTTTAGGTAAGCCTAATAAACTAGTAATGGACAATGAATTTAACAAC
This sequence comes from Bactrocera correcta, assembly GCA_027475135.1. Taxonomy (NCBI): domain Eukaryota; kingdom Metazoa; phylum Arthropoda; class Insecta; order Diptera; family Tephritidae; genus Bactrocera; species Bactrocera correcta. The sequence continues at coordinate 66,915,028 of CM050322.1, forward strand.
ACATTAATAAAATTATATTGCCAAGAGAATAGTATTGCGGTGCATTTTACTACCCCAATTCTCACACTGGTAACTCAGACTAGAGCGTCTGCATTCCACGCTTCTTGAACATATACGAATTCTCAAAAATTCTGGTAATCTTAACGATGCAGAAGAGCTCGTTTTAAAAACTATCCACTTTTGTAACAACTTAATACATAGCACAACTAAAGTAAAACCCGTAGACTTTTTAAGTAACTTAAATATCGATTTTAATCATATTAGAAAGAAAACTGAAACAAAGAAAAGAAAGACTATTACCAGGGAAAATCTTAAAAGAGAGAATATATCTTTAGAATTAACTAATCCCAACTTATATACAAAAAATCCAGCTGCTTCTCGTATTAGACATAAAACAGCTAAAAGATTCAACAAATACCATTATCGTAACCCCAGTAAATGGACGTTTCGAAGACCTCTGCATTCAATACATTAAATATTGAATTAAGCACATTAAACAATTCATAAAATAGCATCAATATATATATACTAAAAATATGGAAAACTATACGCAAACAAAAACAAAATTAGTATTAAGTAATTATAATTTTTTAGTAAGAATTAAGAACAACTGTTGAAAAAATAAATTTATAAAACTATCTTTTATATTCAAATATGATTTATCGAAGGGACTCGAATCTTAGTAGGGTAAGTGGGTTACATATATGTGGATCTCAATCCCTTTACATAGTTACTACTCATGTTAAATTTATTTATCTGTATAATATATATATTTATATTATAGAGATCCACAATGTTAATGTACTTAACATATAATACCCACTCTGCTAAGAATGTTAATAAAATATCGTATGTTAAGCTAGGGTATAAATAATGATGTTTCGTTAGACTAAAAGATTATTAAAAAGAATTACTTTAGCGGTTTGACGCTTCGTCTTAAACTTAAATAAATACTATTAAATAAAAAAGTGGTTTGTTACTTTGGCGGGTTTTACTGGCCTTAAATTAAAATATAACTCTGAACGTAGGGTTTCAACCGGGTTAGAGAAAAATATATCTTGTGTATGTTGCTTTCCAACAAATAAGTATAAAATATGAATATAAGTATCTGCATATATGTATGTTGTTTTTTATTATTTTCATTTAAATTTTTTTCTTTTACTGATTGAACTTATCCAAGCTTACTATTTGCGCGATCCTGCTTATACTTCTGTAGTATAAGGAGTATTGCCGGAAAATGTGGTCAAGTGTAAGTTAATGCAACCCAAACCCACTAAAATAAACTTCTATTCCATTCATCTCTAGTAGACACATATGTGATGTAAGCCGACACCACATTCATCAATAGGATCAAGCCAACCGCCTATCATAACAAATAGAATTAACGTAAACAAAGAATATTAAAAACAACAATAGCCAATTTGCAAAGTCATCATAAAATCTATTGGAATACAATTACAAGAAGAACTTGATCACGCAACAAGAAATGCCACAGCCATCCTTTTTGCATGATCAGCATTATAATACTATAAGAACTAAAATTAAGAGATAAATAGGGCAGTTATGAGTTGGCAGTCATGAGTTACAAGCGAGAGTTATGAGTTATAAGTCATAAATGAGAGTTATAAGATATAAGTGATAGTTATAAGTTACTTTTTAAAACAACCAATAAAGAAAATAAAAAATTAATTGGCGCCCGAGCAGGGACCCGCACAAAAATATCCTCCATCAAGTGTGGTTCGACTCCACTAAAAGGACACGCATGTCCCATCGGTTCGGTGCTTGAAGGAAAACATCGTGGTTCGACTCCACTAAAAGGACACGGATGTCCATGTAGAAAGTGTGGGTCCATAAACAAAAAAATAATATAAACCTCCAAGTTTCCATAAGGTTACTCGAATTATCAAAGGTAACGGAAACAAACCTATAAATCGAATATCCCATAAAAGGGAGAAAAAGGTGTAAAAAAAACCTAATCAAGTATTCCAGAAAAGGAAAGGAAGAAAAGAAAAATAAAACAAATTAAAACTTTTGTAAACTAAAATAAACTTAAAAAAAAAAAATAAATTTAAATTTTTTTTTTTTAAATTTTGAAAATAAATAATAATAAAAAACGTTGCGTATAAAGAACAAAACGCCGGAAAATAGAAATAGTGAATACTAAGAAAATTAGAAAATCACCAGCAAAACAAAACGAACTGGTTAAAAGTGACTTATATACTATCTAACTTTATTGTGAATATACATATGTATATATATACAACTACAAAAGCAACTACAGCAGAACAGCGAACAACAACAATAGCAACAACAACAACAGAAACAACTACAGCAGAGCGGCAGCAGTGGCAGCAACAACGGCAGAAGCAACTACAGTAGAACAGCGAACAACAACAACAGAAACAGCTACAGCAGAGCGTTAAAAGCAACGACAACCACAGAAAAGAAGATACTCGTAAGCTTATTTTTAAGAATAGTATAAGTAAAATATATATCTAACATAATATAATACAGTATATAATATATATATATATGTATAAGCCTTTAATAAGAATACACTTACTTAATTGTTAGAATACGACCGACGATTGACACAAATCCTTTGAGAAAACTTTGAGTGAATGTATCATAGCGATATTAGTGAAACTGGATAAAATTATAGAAAAATTTAGCAAAATGAGTGTAACAGGCAATACCACAGGAATGCTCACAGCAGAAATTATTTCAGAATTAATAAAAAGGAATACAATTTTGTTACAGAATAAGATAGAACTTTTGAAAAATAATTCAATTAACGACGAGAGATAATATAACAGAATACACAGTACAGACTATTGACGTAAATGTTAGATGCGACGAATCATTAGAGATAATAAAATCCTTACCGGAGTTTGCAGAAGACCTGAAGCATATGTTAGTTGGTGAGAAGCCGCCCATAACTCAATGTCTTGGTATAACCGCGGTAGCAAAAGATACCTTGCCGCACTAACGATATTAAGAAACAAAATAATACAATACGCAAATGATGTTCTTACAAATAACGGAACGGTCCTCAATTTTGACGCGATCATAAGTCGCTTGGATTTCGCCTATGCCAATAAGCGACCAATCCATATCCTTGAAAAGGAGATAAGTATTCTTCGACAAGGAAACTTGTCCATTATTGATTATTATAACGAAGTCAATAAAAAATTGACTTTGATAATTAATAAGACAATAATGTCACATGGTTCAAATAAGGGACTAGTAGATCAACTTAATGACGAACACAGGAAAAATGCCTTGAGAATATTTATTTCAGGACTTAACAGTTCCCTATCAAACATTAGTGTCTCATTAGCCCCATCTGATTTACCAAATGCTTTAGCGAGCTCTAGAATTAAATTCAAGCAATATGAGAGCAAATTTTGCTTTCCAATTCAGTAGGAATCAGGTTCAACCGAACCCAGTAAAATTGCAAGTTCATAATCCTCGAACATCCCCTCTAAACTTCACAAATAACCAGTTCCAGAACAATTTAAGATTCCCTCAAGTAAACAAAAATAACCAATAATATGCACAAAGATATAACCAAGGATTCCAGAACAAAAATAACCAACAATACGTACAAAGATTTCATCAAGGATACCAAAGACCAACCTGAACCAACGGACGTGGATTCCAGTATCCACAAACAAACTCAACACGAACAAACATATGCCAAACGGAATTTTGAAGAACATAAAAGAACATCACAACCTCCATCTAAAATTCAACGCATAAATAATATTCAAGAACAAGCTTTTTTAGGCTGAAGACAGGACTCCCATACATTTATAGCTACTGCGGAGTAACAGGAAGAAAACTAAAAGTCCTAGTTGACACAGGAGCCACTTTTTGCTATTGCAAACCAAACACTTTTTTATATAGAGATAAATTAGATATAATTAAAAGAGTAAAAACAATTAACGGATTCACCACTATTGAAGGTTATAGTGATGTACATAAATATCTTCAATACTATACAGAGATTTTACGTAATAGAAAATTTAGAAGCAGATGAGCTAATAGGGCTTAATATTTTGAAAAAAGCAGGAGTTGTAATAGATTTAAAGAATGAAATATTAAAATATAATAACAAAACGGAAAAATTTATATTGAAAATAATAATGGGAATTTTAATACCACCTTGGGAAGCTCAAATGCTTCTAAGGCGCCCGCTGATGAATTATGCCAGCAATTATGTAATTTAAGTACTACTCTGGGACAAAAAGATTCTAGAAAGCCAGTGAAGAATAATGCCGCTTATAATAATTTGAACAATGGAAATCTAAGTACTACTCTGGGACAAAAAGATCCTAGAAATCCAGTGAAGAATAATACCGCTTATAATAATTTAAACAATGGAAATCTTGAATATTTGAAAACAGAAATAAAGAATGAAATCGAAAAAATTCATTCAAATATAAATACAAATTTACCCTTTAGAACGGACGTTAAAGCTGAAATACGCATAATTGTTGAAACTCCCATATGGAGTAAACAATACCCATACCCCTTGTCCGTTAAAACTTTTGTGAACAATGAAATAAAGAATCTACTAGATAATGGTATAATACGACCTAGCAAAAGCCCCTATAATTCACCAATATGGGTTGTACCAAAGAAAGGAATAAATGAAAATGGTACACCAAAACTTAGGCTAGTTACAGATTATAAGAAAATTAATGAAAATACAGTTCCCGATAAATACCCTATCCCAGACACAAATGTTATATTAGCAAATTTAGGAACAGCAAAATACTTCTCTACTCTAGATTTAGAGTCAGGTTTTCATCAGATTACAATGCGGGAAAAGGATATAGAAAAAACAGCTTTTAGTGTCAACAATGGCAAATATGAATATTTAAGACTACCTTTCGAATTAAGGAATGCCCCGAGCATATTTTAAAGAGCGATGGATAATATATTACGCAATTATGTAGGAAAGTTTTGCCGTGTACATATCGATGACATAATAATCTATTCAAATAATATAGAAGAACATAGAGAACATTTACAGGTAATAGTCAAAACACTTAAGGATGCCAATATGAAAATATCTTTAGAAAAATCAAAATTTTATAAAACCGAAGTCGAGTTTTTAGGATATATGGTTGCCCAAAGAATTATTAAAACAGACCCAAACAAAATTGAGTGCATTAAACACTTCCCTATTCCATCTACTTTGAGACAATTACGAAGATTTTTTTAGGAATTACAGGATACTATAGGAAATTTATTCAAGCCTTGCTTTAATAGCAAAACCCTTGACCAGATACTTGTCAGGAGAAAATGGAAGAATTTCCCAACATATGTCAAAGAAAGTAAAACTGGATTTAGACCAAGAAGCAGTTATTGCATGTGAAAAACTCAAAAATCTATTAGTAAACCAAATTGAACTGGCACAACCAGACTATACAAAAAAATTTATTTTAACTACTGACGCATCAAATGTTGCAGTCGGAGGAGTTCTGTCCCAAGAAGATAAACCAATCACGTTAATATCAAAGACATTAAATAACACTGAGTTAAATTATGCAACAAATGAGAAAGAGTTATATGCTATCGTATTTGCTTTGAAAACTTTAAGGAATTACCTTTATGGCGTTACAAACCTAGAAATCCACACGGATCATCAACCTTTAACATTTGCAGTTTCTACCCGTAATCCTAATGCTAAAATGAAGCGATGGCATGCATTAATCGAAGAATATTCTCCAAAAATCATATACAAACCGGAAAAAACTAACGTTGTAGCAGACGCTATTTCACGACAATACTTACACAATATATCAGACATTTCAAGTAACAGCACTCAACATTCAGCAGAAAGTAACGACAATATAAATATAGCAAAAACAACCCGACCACTAAATCAATATTCGCAACAGATATTACTGAGTAAAGCTCGATTCACAATACATAAATCAATTACAAATTTCGGAAAAACACGGTACATTATAGATTATGATACAGTTGACAATTTGATAAATATATTTAAAGAATTTTTGAAACCAAATGTTGTTACAGGTATACATTGCACCGTAAAAGATTTGTACGAAATTAAATTCAAATTATTAGACACATTCAATATTAAATTTCTTTATACTAAAAACTTCCCAACGGACATAACTAACACAGAAGATCAAAACATGCTTGTCGAGGAAACACACAATCGAGCACATAGAAATTTTAGAGACAACTTAAAACAAATATGTAAATTATATTATTGGCCAGACATGACCAAACAATTTAAGGAATATGTTCGAAATTGTGACATATGTAACAAAAACAAATACAATCGCCACCCTCAAAGAGTGCCAATCGGTGAAGCTCCTATACCAGAAAGGGAAGGAGAACAAATTCATATAGACATATTTTTTGTACAGAAATTAAATTTCATAACAGCAGTAAACGCTTATTCCAAATATTTAGTAATCAAACACATAGATGACAGAATAGACCTAAATCAAAAGGTCCTCGACATACTTCAAAGCTTTCCCGAGACAAAACACATTACCTGCGATAATGAACCAGGTTTCTCTTCAATTCAATTCAAATCTTTAATGCAGAGAATGAACATCGAAGTTTATTATTGCACTCCGAAACATAGTACCACAAATGGTCAAGTGGAAAGAGTACATTCAACCCTAATAGAACTATCACGTTGTATTCAACAGGAATACCATTTAATTAGCGATTTAGAAAGTATCTACAGGGCTGCACAACAATACAATAAATCAATACATTCCGTAACTGATAAAAAACCTATAGATATATATCTTAATAAGATTACACACAATGAAATACCATTAAAGCTAAGCAATGCACAGGGAAAATGATAGAAAGAAATAATAAGAATAGAATAATAAAAACATATAAAAAGAACGACGTTATATATGAAAAAATAATAGGAGAAAGAAATAAACTACAACCAAAATATAAAAAACAAAGGGTAAAAGAAGATCTAGGTAATACTGTAAAAATATATAGCAAGTCAAGAATAGTTCATAAAGATTATTCAAAAAGTATAAAATTCAAAATTATAACGGGTGATTTTTTTGAGGTTAGGATTTTCATGCATTAGTATTTGACAGATTACGTGGGATTTCAGACATGGTGTCAAAGAGAAAGATGCTCAGTATGCTTTGACATTTCATCATGAATAGACTTACTAACGAGCAACGCTTGCAAATCATTGAATTTTATTACCAAAATCAGTGTTCGGTTCGAAATGTGTTTCGCGCTTTACGTCCGACAAATTTTGTTCAGCGATGAGGCTCATTTCTGGTTGAATGGCTACGTAAATAAGCAAAATTGCCGCATTTGGGGTGAAGAGCAACCAGAAGCCGTTCAAGAACTGCCCATGCATCCCGAAAAATGCACTGTTTGGTGTGGTTTGTACGCTGGTGGAATCATTGGACCGTATTTTTTCAAAGATGCTGTTGGACGCAACGTTACGGTGAATGGCGATCGCTATCGTTCGATGCTAACAAACTTTTTGTTGCCAAAAATGGAAGAACTGAACTTGGTTGACATGTGGTTTCAACAAGATGGCGCTACATGCCACACAGCTCGCGATTCTATTGCCATTTTGAGGGAAAACTTCGGACAACAATTCATCTCAAGAAATGGACCCGTAAGTTGGCCACCAAGATCATGCGATTTAACGCCTTTAGACTATTTTTTGTGGGGCTACGTCAAGTCTAAAGTCTACAGAAATAAGCCAGCAACTATTCCAGCTTTGGAAGACAACATTTCCGAAGAAATTCGGGCTATTCCGGCCGAAATGCTCGAAAAAGTTGCCCAAAATTGGACTTTCCGAATGGACCACCTAAGACGCAGCCGCGGTCAACATTTAAATGAAATTATCTTCAAAAAGTAAATGTCATGAACCAATCTAACGTTTCAAATAAAGAACCGATGAGATTTTGCAAATTTTATGCGTTTTTTTTTTAAAAAAAGTTATCAAGCTCTTAAAAAATCACCCTTTAAAATTAATTCCAGAAAATGATTCTTACATCAATAATTATCCTTTTGATACCATTAACTCAATGCGAAATTACTGACTATACGAGAGACGATTATGTCTTAATAGAAATTGGACCAGCCGCGACTTACACAGACTGGGGAGACATATCTCACATAACAAATTTGACATATTATAAAGAAATTCTATATGACACAAAAACAAAACTAATTAAGGAATCACATAGCTCAAACTTTATAAAAATCAAGACTAGTGATACGGGAAACACAGTTTATTATAATAAATTCAACACGGACTTAGAAATGGACCAAGTAGAACGACTGATATCACAATTAGAAATTACGACGGGGAGAAAATCAAAAAGAGGTATAAATGAACTCGGTACAATATGGAAATGGATTTCGGGAACACCAGCCCATGACGATATCGTACCAATAAACGCGAAATTATCTGAACTCATAGAAAATAACAATAGACAGTTTACTACAAATTCCAAATTATTTGAGGTAGTTACACAACTAACAAATATTGTCAGTAAAATAGAGAATAGTTCAACCTTAATTAACATTATGCAACACAGAAATAAATTAATACTAACAGATCTAGAAAATAATTTCCAAACTATTGTATTAGGAAAAGTCGGAATTCCTAACCCAACAAAATTGAATATAAAAGAAATTAAAGATATTGTAAGTCATGAACACAATAATTTTACAATCACAGATGTAATTAACGCATCTAAATTTAAAATAGTATAGAATAATGAAATAATTGTAATATATATTAAATACCCTGTAATTAAAGATACATATATGTATACTATATGAAGCTAAATTTATAAGTCAAAATGATAGAAATAGTAACAGAAAATGAAATAATTAAATTTTAAAACATGTAAAATAGAATTAAGTGCTAGCTATTGTGAAATAGATCTTAAAGAAACTTGCTTTTCTAGAATTTTAAATAATCATAAAGGAGAATGTCTTAAAATTAAAGAAAAAACAAACAATTAGAAATTATTAAAGATGGCATAATCTTAATATCAGGAAAATACATATATTGATAACATCGACCTCGATGGTACATATTTAGTAACCTTCAATAACACCATAGTAATTGACAACAAAATTTATGAAAATCCGAGTAGCATAATTTGGAACTACTTATATTAAATCAAATCAGCCTAGTCGGTTTGATGTCCTCGAATATCTTGAATCAGAAAATACAGATTTAAAATTTAAAAATACAAATTTTTTAAAAATGGGTCAAGAAGAAATTAAATCTCACCCAACTCTTTGGGCACTCTTATTTTTGGCAATAATTATTGCTTTGATTTATGTAATTATCAAAATCCGGCAAAAAATTAAAAAATATAAAAAAAGGAAAATTGAAGAAGCTAATACCAATATGCTTGAATCTATTACAAAATTGATGAATTAACATCCTAAGCCGAAACGAGGACGTTTCTTTTTTTAACAAGGGGGGTAGTTAATGCAACCCAAACCCACTAAAATAAACTTCTATTCCATTCATCTCTAGTAGACACATATGTGATGTAAGTCGACACCACATTCATCCATAGGATCAAGCCAACCGCCTATCATAACAAATAGAATTAACGTAAACAAAGAATATTAAAAACAACAATAGCCAAT
>CM050322.1:66925693-66996141 GCA_027475135.1 Bactrocera correcta
GATCGCAACCCCGAAAATATTGGCCAGTTGGTAATTTTGCCTTCTTCGTTTACTGGCTCACCTCGATATTTGCATGAACGGACACAAGATGCATTCTTATATGTCCGTCATTATGGTAGACCTGACTTATTTGTAACTTTTACATGTAATCCAGAATGGAGTGATATCAAAAACGAATTGTTTCCAAATCAACGACCATGTGAGCGTCATGACATTGTTTCAAGAATATTCCATATCAAACTACATCAACTCATGAGTATAATTACGAAAAAAGAAATTTTTGGGAAAGTTAGGTGCCATATGTTTACAGTTGAATGGCAAAAACGGGGTTTGCCTCACGCGCATATTTTAATTTGGCTAGCAGACAAAGTTCTACCCGATGAAATGGATCGGATTATATCAGCGGAAATTACAAATAAAGAAGTAGATCCTTTGCTGTATGATATTGTTACTAAAAATATGATCCACGGTCCATGTGGGTCTAATAACCCATCAGCACCCTGCATGTCGAATGGACGATGCTCAAAAAGATACCCGCGCGAGTTTCTGCAGCATACTCAAACCGGAGAAGATGGATATCCAAACTATAGGCGAAAGTCTCCAGCGGATGGCGGACATACCCATTTACTTGCCTCTGGGTACAAAGTCGACAATCGATGGATTGTTCCATATTGCCCCGTTCTTTCCAGGTGTTTCTCCGCCCACATCAATGTAGAGTACTGCCATTCTGTGCAAGCAATTAAATACATTTGTAAATATGTCAACAAAGGCAGCGACGCAGCGACCTTTTCTGTTCAGAACAATAAAGACGAGGTGCAAAATTTTTTGAATGGACGATATCTAAGTACATCGGAGGGTATTTGGAGGTTATTGGGATTTTCGGTTCATGAGCGTTTCCCAACAGTTGTACATTTATCTGTTCACTTAGAAAATGGACAAAGAGTGTACTTCACACCGAATAATGTTGAACACGTGCTACAGCAACCACCACAAACAACTTTGACAGCATATTTTTCCCTTTGTTCCGTTGATAATTTTGCAAAAACTTTGTTGTATTCTGAAGTACCCACATTCTACACCTGGACTAATAAAAAATGGCAACGTAGAAAACGTGGACAGAATGTCCCTAATCATCCCGGTATTAAGCGAGATACTGCGTTAGGAAGGGTATACACAATACATCCCAATTACTCAGAATGCTTCTACCTTAGACTATTGCTGCATCATGTTCGAGGACCGACATCTTTCACTGATTTACGGCGAGTAGATGGTCAACTATATTCAACATATCAGGCGGCTTGCCGAGCACGACAATTGCTACAGGACGATAGCCACTGGAAGAATACATTGTTTGATGCCACCATTTCTGATATCGCATGCAAAATGCGAGAGCTTTTTGCGATAATGCTTATTTATTGTGAAATTTCTGATCCGGAAGGATTATGGAATTTATTCCGTAAAGATTTATGTGCAGATATTTTACATAATATGCGCGAGAGTAGTAATGATCCTGAGATGGAGTTTACTGGTGACATTTTTAATACAGGACTAATTTTACTTGAGAATTTAGTTTTCTCTTACGGAGAAAAACACCTAAAGGATTTCGGTTTGCCTGAACCAAATCGAAGTAACTCAAACTTAGACCCCATTTGTTACACGCGGGAAACAACGTATAATACCCATGAGCTACAGCAATTTTTACTAGCAAATGAACCAAAGCTAACGTCAGAGCAACGAATAATATACGATAAGATCATTTCAAGTGTGGATAATAATATGGGAAATGTTTTTTTTATAGACGCGCCAGGAGGGACAGGCAAAACCTTCGTAACTTCACTAATTTTAGCTAAAGTTCGTGGTGAAGGCAAAATTGCTGTTGCAGTTGCTTCTTCAGGTATTGCTGCTACTCTTCTGTGTGGAGGAAGAACTGCTCATTCTACGTTTAAGCTACCACTTAGTTTTTTACCGGAACAAAGGTATACTTGTTCGATCAAGAAAAATAGCCCTATGGCCGAAATACTTCAGAAAGCATCGCTAATAATATGGGACGAGTGCACAATGTCTCATAAGTGTCATATCGATGCGGTCGATATAACTATTAAAGATTTAAGATCTTCGCATGCGGCAATGGGTGGAGTTACATTCGTATTCACAGGAGACTTTTGACAAACTCTACCGGTGATTCCTAAGGGTACAAGAGCAGATATTGTTAACGCGTGCATAAAGAAATCGGAATTGTGGTCTCATGTACAAAAATTAAAATTGACTGCCAATATGCGAATAAAGCTTTGTGGAGCTGGACCATCCAATCGGTTTGCAAAGTTCCTACTTAAAATAGGTAACGGTTGCAAATCTGTCACCAAAGATGGTTATGTAATAATGCCAGATATTGCAGGAACCTGTGTTAGAACAGTTGACCAACTTATTGATAACGTGTATCCAGATATTATTAATTTGCACCACAAGGACTCTAAGTGGTTATATGAGCGAGCTATAATTACTTCGACGAATTCCGCTGCAGACGAAATTAACAAAGCCGTTTGTCAAAGAATATTATCGGAATATAAAATTTACAATTCTTTTGACACAGTGACAGATGAAGGAGACGTTGTTCACTATCCAACGGAGTTTCTTAACTCTCTTAATCCCTCGGGACTACCTCCATTTCAACTAGAACTTAAAATTGGTACGCCAATAATCCTTCTACGAAATCTTAAGCCTCCCAATTTATGTAATGGCACTCGACTGAAGATAACGCAATTGATGGCTAATATCATTCAAGCAAACATTTTAACCGGACCTGCAGCAGGCGAAAGCACAATGATCCCTCGGATACCAATGATACCTACAGATCTTCCATTTAGTTTCAAAAGAGTACAGTTCCCCGTTAAGACGTGTTTTGCGATTACCATTAATAAGTCCCAAGGGCAAACATTTAATACTGTTGGCATAGATCTTCGAAACGAAGTATTTTCTCACGGTCAATTATATGTGGCTCTGTCACGAATTGGTTCACCGCAAAACCAAACTGTTCTCATTTCTGGCAATGGAAATAAAACAAAAAATGTTGTATTCACTGAAGTTTTTAATAATTAAAATATATCCTTTTTGGTTATTGTTCCAAAATACATCAATTATAGTATACCTTATTTCATATCTTGAATTAATATTTACTCTATACAATCCTATTTATTTTATGTAAGAGTTTTGAATTGTTACCTTTTTGTTATCTATTTTTAATTTTTCTGTAAAAAAGAATTTAATAAACAAATTATTTATAACGTTAATGAATTTAAAAGTGTTTGCAATTAATTCAAATATGGGTAGTAAATATTTGTAAGTCTAACATAAGTTACACATTATACTCATGTATGTGTGTTTACATGTACGAATAAAGGTATTCTTTCATTTGCATTTTAAACTACATTAAATTCTTTCCAATACCCTCATCGTTTTAGTTTTTGCGGCGTAACAAAGTACGCCGGGTATTTGCTAGTTATTATATAAAAACCACCATGCTACATATATAACATATACCTTTCTTCTTCCTTTCGATATATGGCGATTAAACGTGATTTTATATTGTAATTTAATTTATTAAAAGAGGTAATTTTTAATTACTATTTTTAAGCTATTTTCACTGCCAGTCCTCGTGTTTCTATTGTCTTACTTCTCTCGCTTTTCGTAGGGCATACGAATATTAAATGAAAAAAGTAATTACCGGGACATGTTTACATTCATGTACATACAGCGCGAAAGTTGTATCACCTCAGATACAAAACCAAAAGTCAAGCAGGCATAATAATCAAACAGTTCTTTCTTAATGACGAAAATTTCAAATTTGAAATGAAAAGAAAATGAAGGCATATTGGTCGAAAAGCAAGTGTCAATATTAATGAATTTACCAATAATCCAGAAATAAACAATTGAAAAATTCATAAATCTTAAATTCACTGTTTCAAATTGTTAGTCAGTTTTATCCACACAGAGTATTCCCACAGACAATTGGGACATATGATTTTTAGCATTACCAGAAAAATCGTTGCTTTTGTGGGAGCAATCGCTGTCAGCACGGAGAAAATGCCCAAATGAAAGATTTCTTAACTGCCTATAATGAAATTATGGAAAGGGTACATAAAAAATAGTCAGAACTAAAAACGTTCAACACGACCTAAATAAAAGCTTCAGTAGACCCCAAGCTAGTAACAACAGCAACTTAAATCGCAAGCTTAAACACAATCGTTTATACCTCAACGGAAAAAGAATATGTCATGCGAACTATGCAAACATTAAGAGCCACACCTGGTGTGACAACGTAAAAAAATGCATTTATTGGGATCAAAACAAAAAAACACAAAACTAGTCAATCAAGGGTTTTTAAAAAATTTTTTAAGTGTATATTTATACATGTTTTAAGCGTACACAAAAAAGTTTTTGAAAGCAAATCTATACTAATTATATAAAATCGCTTATATGAAAAATGTTTGTAACGGCTAATCTCCTAAAGTTCTGAAGCGATTTTTAAAATTTTTTTTTTTTGAAATAAAGAAATTTGCTCTAGGCTCGCGAGTGGCATACTTATTTTTTTAATTTTCCGAAATCAAATCCTTTTTCTTTCGGGTTGAAGTTTTTGAAAAACCAAAAATATTGCAAGCATAAGGTTTTTCGTTCACCAAACGCAGTCTACAGCGAAGCGCGTTTTGTGTGTGTGCGTGTGCCCTTTATCGTTTGCGGCACGCACTCTCTCTTTTTTCCCATCTCTGCGCATCTTTTCCAGCTTAACGTAATGAAGTAAAGTACATACATATGTATGCACTCTCTCTCTTCCATCTCTCGCATTTTTTACTACATAACTTATTGAAGTAAAGTACATACATATCTATGCACTCTCTCTCTTCCATCTCTCGCATCTTTTACTACATAACTTATTGAAGTAAAGTACAAAGCAAAAAAGTTTGCATATATAAATGATCGCTGAACAAGTGAAACAGCACAATCAAATGCTCGCATAAATTGCCGTATGTATGCATGTACATCTATACTAATTATCTATACTCTATGCTAATAATAATTATATAAAATCGCTTATATGAAAAATGTTTGTAACGGCTAATCTCCTAAAGTTCTGAAGCGATTTTTATAAATTTTTTTTTTTTAAATAAAGCATTTGCTCTAGGCTCGCGAGGGGCATACTTATTTTTTTAATTTTCCGAAATCAAATCCTTTTTCTTTCGGGTTGAAGTTTTTAAAAAACCAAAAATATTGCAAGCATAAGGTTTTTCGTTCACCAAACGCAGTCTACAGCGAAGCGCGCTTTGTGTGTGTGCGTGTGCCCTTTATCGTTTGCGGCACGCACTCTCTCTCTCTTCCATCTCTGCGCATCTTTTCCAGCTTAACGTAATGAAGTAAAGTACATACATATGTATGCACTCTCTCTCTTCCATCTCTCGCATCTTTTACTACATAACTTATTGAAGTAAAGTACAAAGAAAAAAAGTTTGCATATATAAATGATCGCTGAACAAGTGAAACAGCACAATAAAATGCTCGCATAAATTGCCGTATGTATGCATGTACATCTAAACTAATTATCTATACTCTATACTAATTATAAAAAAATCGCTTATATGAAAAATGTTTGTAACGGCTAATCTCCTAAAGTTCTGAAGCGATTTTTATAAATTTTTTTTTTAAATAAAGCATTTGCTCTAGGCTCGCGAGGGGGGGTTTTTCATGTGTGGTTTTCATGTGTGTCTGCGAAATACTTGCTGGTTTCTTCTAACTTTATTGTATTTATGATCGTATTCTGCAAAGGGTAGAGTAAAATTGAAAATTTATTGTCTTTAAATCAAAAGGTAAAGATTAGATTTAAGCGAAACTAATTTGGCTAATAATAAATATATGGTTTTTACAATAAAAGCTTTCAGAGATGCCAAAAGCAAAATCTCAATTATTTAGATCTTCATCAAATAGACGGCAAATTCAGCTAAGACGAAATGAGACGGTCGATGAGAGTGCAAATCGCGTAGAGAATGAAAGGGGTTGCGAATAATGCAGAATAGACAAGGGGCGATTGCTTTCAAATCAGCGTTTAACTATAAACCGGATTGTAATTATTTGGACCATTCCCTTTTATTCATTAGTCGAATGAATGTCATTTGAAATTTTTTTGTAAGGCTAAAAAGTGGGTGAAAGGGGGCACCAGGTATGTGTTGCAGCAAGGGCCATGTAAAACTATTAGATATAGGTGAGCCTCCGCAGCCAATCAAAGCGCTGCTTACAGGCGAGCATCAGGCGTCCAGTCACTTTAAAAAAAATATAAGAAAATACAATGGTTGTTTCGCTATGACTTCGTTTGGTGGTAATGAAGTTAGGGAGGGTAATTTCATGCCAACGTTTAAAATACATGGGCAAATTTACCACGCTATTGGGAGTTTATTGCCAGCGCCGAACACAACACCAAAATTTTTGCAAATATATTTTTCGCCCGAAGAGGAACAACTTTCTTTACGTCAAAGTGCTACACCAACTCTTCAACGAGACATTTTGAAATCAATTCAAGAAATTCTTCGAGTAAATAATGTGTATGTTAGAAGTTTCAAGACATCTATAGACCGTATGCCCACTAATTCGAATAATTATAAGGTTGTAATCCATGCGGACAAGCGCCCCGCTAATGAACATTATGGCCGCTATAATGCCCCCGTCGCAGATGAAGTCGCAGTATTGATGGTTAACGAAAATTCTGGCCCCCGTGATATTATTTTACATTCACGTGACAACACTCTCCATAGGGTATCAGAACTTCATCGTTCATATGATCCCTTGCAGTACCCTCTTAAATTTTTTATTGGTGAGGACGGTTATTGTATTAATATACAGCAAACTTGTCCAAACAGTGGGGCGCCTATTCCACAAAAAAAAATTTCCTGTATGCAATTTTACGCATATAGAATTATGGTAAGGGAAGATAGCTTTAATGCGATTCATAGGTATGGATATCTCTTCAACCAATACTGTGTGGGGCATGGCTGCTAAAATGATTACGGAAAAGGGTGAATTTTATACGAGGACATCAAAAGACGTTACGTGCAGAAAATTATATACACCTAAGAGATGCGGTTAACGAAGATCGCAACCCCGAAAATATTGGCCAGTTGGTAATTTTGCCTTCTTCGTTTACTGGCTCACCTCGATATTTGCATGAACGGACACAAGATGCATTCTTATATGTCCGTCATTATGGTAGACCTGACTTATTTGTAACTTTTACATGTAATCCAGAATGGAGTGATATCAAAAACGAATTGTTTCCAAATCAACGACCATGTGAGCGTCATGACATTGTTTCAAGAATATTCCATATCAAAAATACATCAACTCATGAGTATAATTACGGGAAAAAAAAAATTTTTGGGAAAGTTAGGTGCCATATGTTTACAGTTGAATGGCAAAAACGGGGTTTGCCTCACGCGCATATTTTAATTTGGCTAGCAGACAAAGTTCTACCCGATGAAATGGATCGGATTATATCAGCGGAAATTACAAATAAAGAAGTAGATCCTTTGCTGTATGATATTGTTACTAAAAATATGATCCACGGTCCATGTGGGTCTAATAACCCCTCAGCACCCTGCATGTCGAATGGACGATGCTCAAAAAGATACCCGCGCGAGTTTCTGCAGCATACTCAAACCGGAGAAGATGGATATCCAAACTATAGGCGAAAGTCTCCAGCGGATGGCGGACATACCCATTTACTTGCCTCTGGGTACAAAGTCGACAATCGATGGATTGTTCCATATTGCCCCGTTCTTTCCAGGTGTTTCTCCGCCCCCATCAATGTAGAGTACTGCCATTCTGTGCAAGCAATTAAATACATTTGTAAATATGTCAACAAAGGCAGCGACGCAGCGACCTTTTCTGTTCAGAACAATAAAGACGAGGTGCAAAATTTTTTGAATGGACGATATCTAAGTACATCGGAGGGTATTTGGAGGTTATTGGGATTTTCGGTTCATGAGCGTTTCCCAACAGTTGTACATTTATCTGTTCACTTAGAAAATGGACAAAGAGTGTACTTCACACCGAATAATGTTGAACACGTGCTACAGCAATGCTTCTACCTTAGACTATTGCTGCATCATGTTCGAGGACCGACATCTTTCACTGATTTACGGCGAGTAGATGGTCAACTATATTCAACATATCAGGCGGCTTGCCGAGCACGACAATTGCTACAGGGGCGATAGCCACTGGAAGAATACATTGTTTGATGCCACTATTTCTGATAGCGCATGCAAAATGCGAGAGCTTTTTTTCGATAATGCTTATTTATTGTGAAATTTCTGATCCGAAAGGATTATGGAATTTATTCCGTAAAGATTTATGTGCAGATATTTTTCATAATATGCGCGAGAGTAGTAATGATCCTGAGATGGAGTTTACTGGTGACTTTTTAATACAGGACTAATTTTACTTGAGAATTTAGTTTTCTCTTACGGAGGAAAACACCTAAAGGATTTCGGTTTGCCTGAACCAAATCGAAGTAACTCAAACTTAGACCCCATTTGTTACCGCGGGAAACAACGTATAATACCCATGAGCTACAGCAATTTTTTTCTAGCAAATGAACCAAAGCTAACGTCAGAGCAACGAATAATATACGATAAGATCATTTCAAGTGTGGATAATAATATGGGAAATATTTTTTTTATAGACGCGCCAGGAGGGACAGGCAAAACCTTCGTAACTTCACTAATTTTAGCTAAAGTTCGTGATGAAGGCAAAATTGCTGTTGCAGTTGCTTCTTCAGGTATTGCTGCTACTCTTCTGTGTGGAGGAAGAACTGCTCATTCTACGTTTAAGCTACCACTTAGTTTTTTACCGGAACAAAGGTATACTTGTTCGATCAAGAAAAATAGCCCTATGGCCGAAATACTTCAGAAAGCATCGCTAATAATATGGGACGAGTGCACAATGTCTCATAAGTGTCATATCGATGCGGTCGATATAACTCTTAAAGATTTAAGATCTTCGCATGCGGCAATGGGTGGAGTTACATTCGTATTCACAGGAGACTTTTGACAAACTCTACCGGTGATTCCTAAGGGTACAAGAGCAGATATTGTTAACGCGTGCATAAAGAAATCGGAATTGTGGTCTCATGTACAAAAAATTTAAAAATTTACTGCCAATATGCGAATAAAGCTTTGTGGAGCTGGACCATCCAATCGGTTTGCAAAGTTCCTACTTAAAATAGGTAACGGTTGCAAATCTGTCACCAAAGATGGTTATGTAATAATGCCAGATATTGCAGGAACCTGTGTTAGAACAGTTGACCAACTTATTGATAACCTGTAGCCAGATATTACGTTGTTCACTATCCCAAAGGAGTTTCTTAACTCTCTTAATCCCTCGGGACTACCTCCATTTCAACTAGAACTTAAAATTGGTACGCCAATAATCCTTCTACGAAATCTTAAGCCTCCCAATTTATGTAATGGCACTCGACTGAAGATAACGCAATTGATGGCTAATATCATTCAAGCAAACATTTTAACCGGACCTGCAGCAGGCGAAAGCACAATGATCCCTCGGATACCAATGATACCTACAGATCTTCCATTTAGTTTCAAAAGAGTACAGTTCCCCGTTAAGACGTGTTTTGCGATTACCATTAATAAGTCCCAAGGGCAAACATTTTAAAACTGTTGGCATAGATCTTCGAAACGAAGTATTTTCTCACGGTCAATTATATGTGGCTCTGTCACGAATTGGTTCCCCGCAAAACCAAACTGTTCTCATTTCTGGCAATGGAAATAAAACAAAAAAAAGTTGTATTCACTGAAGTTTTTAATAATTAAAATATATCCTTTTTGGTTATTGTTCCAAAATACATCAATTATAGTATACCTTATTTCATATCTTGAATTAATATTTACTCTATACAATCCTATTTATTTTATGTAAGAGTTTTGAATTGTTACCTTTTTGTTATCTATTTTTAATTTTTCTGTAAAAAAGAATTTAATAAACAAATTATTTATAACGTTAATGAATTTAAAAGTGTTTGCAATTAATTCAAATATGGGTAGTAAATATTTGTAAGTCTAACATAAGTTACACATTATACTCATGTATGTGTGTTTACATGTACGAATAAAGGTATTCTTTCATTTGCATTTTAACTACATTAAATTCTTTCCAATACCCTCATCGTTTTAGTTTTTGCGGCGTAACAAAGTACGCCGGTATTTGCTAGTTATTATATAAAAACCACCATGCCACCATACCTTTCTTCTTCCTTTCGATATATGGCGATTAAACGTGATTTTATATTGTAATTTAATTTATTAAAAGAGGTAATTTTAAATTACTATTTTTAAGCTATTTTCACTGCCAGTCCTCGTGTTTCTATTGTCTTACTTCTCTCGCTTTTCGTAGGGCATACGAATATTAAATGAAAGTGTAATTACCGGGACTGTTTACATTCATGTACATACAGCGCGAAAGTTGTATCACCTCAGATACAAAACCAAAAGTCAAGCAGGCATAATAATCAAACAGTTCTTTCTTAATGACGAAAATTTCAAATTTGAAATGAAAAGAAAATGAAGGCATATTGGTCGAAAAGCAAGTGTCAATATTAATGAATTTACCAATAATCCAGAAATAAACAATTGAAAAATTCATAAATCTTCAATTCACTGTTTCAAATTGTTAGTCAGTTTTATCCACACAGAGTATTTCCACAGACAATTGGGACATATGATTTTAGCATTACCAGAAAAATCGTTGCTTTTGTGGGAGCAATCGCTCTCAGCACGGAGAAAATGCCCAAATGAAAGATTTCTTAACTGCCTATTATGAAATTATGGAAAGGGTACATAAAAAATAGTCAGAACTAAAAACGTTCAACACGACCTAAATAAAAGCTTCAGTAGACCCCAAGCTAGTAACAACAGCAACTTAAATCGCAAGCTTAAACACAATCGTTTATATCTCAACGGAAAAAGAAACGTCATGCGAACTATGCAAACATTAAGAGCCACACCTGGTGTGACAACGTAAAAAAATGCATTTATTGGGATCAAAAAAAAAAAAACACAAAACTAGTCAATCAATGGTTTTAAAATTTTTTTAAGTGTATATTTATACATGTTTTAAGCGTACACAAAAAATTTTTTGAAAGAAAATCTATTCTAATTATATAAAATCGCTTATATGAAAAATGTTTGTAACGGCTAATCTCCTAAAGTTCTGAAGCGATTTTTATATTTTTTTTTTTTGAAATAAAGCATTTGCTCTAGGCTCGCGAGTGGCATACTTATTTTTTTAATTTTCCGAAATCAAATCCTTTTTCTTTCGGGTTGAAGTTTTTGAAAAACCAAAAATATTGCAAGCATAAGGTTTTTCGTTCACCAAACGCAGTCTACAGCGAAGCGCGCTTTGTGTGTGTGCGTGTGCCCTTTATCGTTTGCGGCACGCACTCTCTCTCTCTTCCATCTCTGCGCATCTTTTCCAGCTTAACGTAATGAAGTAAAGTACATACATATGTATGCACTCTCTCTCTTCCATCTCTCGCATCTTTTACTACATACTTATTGAAGTAAAGTACATACATATCTATGCACTCTCTCTTCCATCTCTCGCATCTTTTACTACATAACTTATTGAAGTAAAGTACAAAGCAAAAAAGTTTGCATATATAAATGATCGCTGAACAAGTGAAACAGCACAATCAAATGCTCGCATAAATTGCCGTATGTATGCATGTACATCTATACTAATTATCTATACTCTATGCTAATAATAATTATATAAAATCGCTTATATGAAAAATGTTTGTAACGGCTAATCTCCTAAAGTTCTGAAGCGATTTTTATAATTTTTTTTTTTAAATAAAGCATTTGCTCTAGGCTCGCGAGTGGCATACTTATTTTTTTAATTTTCCGAAATCAAATCCTTTTTCTTTCGGGTTGAAGTTTTTGAAAAACCAAAAATATTGCAAGCATAAGGTTTTTCGTTCACCAAACGCAGTCTACAGCGAAGCGCGCTTTGTGTGTGTGCGTGTGCCCTTTATCGTTTGCGGCACGCACTCTCTCTCTCTTCCATCTCTGCGCATCTTTTCCAGCTTAACGTAATGAAGTAAAGTACATACATATGTATGCACTCTCTCTCTTCCATCTCTCGCATCTTTTACTACATAACTTATTGAAGTAAAGTACATACATATCTATGCACTCTCTCTCTTCCATCTCTCGCATCTTTTACTACATAACTTATTGAAGTAACGTACAAAGCAAAAAAGTTTGCATATATAAATGATCGCTGAACAAGTGAAACAGCACAATCAAATGCTCGCATAAATTGCCTTATGTATGCATGTACATCTATACTAATTATCTATACTCTATGCTAATAATAATTATATAAAATCGCTTATATGAAAAATGTTTGTAACGGCTAATCTCCTAAAGTTCTGAAGCGATTTTTATAAATTTTTTTTTTTAAATAAAGCATTTGCTCTAGGCTCGCGAGTGGCATACTTATTTTTTTAATTTTCCGAAATCAAATCCTTTTTCTTTCGGGTTGAAGTTTTTGAAAAACCAAAAATATTGCAAGCATAAGGTTTTTCGTTCACCAAACGCAGTCTACAGCGAAGCGCGCTTTGTGTGTGTGCGTGTGCCCTTTATCGTTTGCGGCACGCACTCTCTCTCTCTTCCATCTCTGTGCATCTTTTCCAGCTTAACGTAATGAAGTAAAGTACATACATATGTATGCACTCTCTCTCTTCCATCTCTCGCATCTTTTACTACATAACTTATTGAAGTAAAGTACAAAGCAAAAAAGTTTGCATATATAAATGATCGCTGAACAAGTGAAACAGCACAATCAAATGCTCGCATAAATTGCCGTATGTATGCATGTACATCTAAACTAATTATCTATACTCTATACTAATTATATAAAATCGCTTATATGAAAAATATTTGTAACGGCTAATCTCCTAAAGTTCTGAAGCGATTTTTATAAATTTTTTTTTTTAAATAAAGCATTTGCTCTAGGCTCGCGAGGTGGGGTTTTCATGTGTGGTTTTCATGTGTGTCTGCGAAATACTTGCTGGTTTCTTCTAACTTTATTGTATTTATGATCGTATTCTGCAAAGGGTAGAGTAAAATTGAAAATTTATTGTCTTTAAATCAAAAGGTAAAGATTAGATTTAAGCGAAACTAATTTGGCTAATAATAAATATATGGTTTTTACAATAAAAGCTTTCAGAGATGCCAAAAGCAAAATCTCAATTATTTAGATCTTCATCAAATAGACGGCAAATTCAGCTAAGACGAAATGAGACGGTCGATGAGAGTGCAAATCGCGTAGAGAATGTAAGGTTGCGAATAATGCAGAATAGACAAGGGGCGATTGCTTTCAAATCAGCGTTTAACTATAAACCGGATTGTAATTATTTGGATCATTCCCTTTTATTTTTGTAAGGCTAAAAAGTGGGTGAAAGAGGCACCAGGTATGTGTTATAGCAAGGGCCATGTAAAACTATTAGATATAGGTGAGCCTCCGCAGCCAATCAAAGCGCTGCTTACAGGCGAGCATCAGGCGTCCAGTCACTTTAAAAAAAATATAAGAAAATACAATGGTTGTTTCGCTATGACTTCGTTTGGTGGTAATGAAGTTAGGGAGGGTAATTTCATGCCAACGTTTAAAATACATGGGCAAATTTACCATGCTATTGGGAATTTATTGCCAGCGCCGAACACAACACCAAAATTTTTGCAAATATATTTTTCGTCCGAAGAGGAACAACTTTCTTTACGTCAAAGTGCTACACCAACTCTTCAACGAGACATTTTGAAATCAATTCAAGAAATTCTTCGAGTAAATAATGTGTATGTTAGAAGTTTCAAGACATCTATAGACCGTATGCCCACTAATTCGAATAATTATAAGGTTGTAATCCATGCGGACAAGCGCCCCGCTAATGAACATTATGGCCGCTATAATGCCCCCGTCGCAAATGAGGTCGCAGTATTGATGGTTAACGAAAATTCTGGCCCCCGTGATATTATTTTACATTCACGTGACAACACTCTCCATAGGGTATCAGAACTTCATCGTTCATATGATCCCTTGCAGTACCCTCCTATATTTTTGAATGGTGAGGACGGTTATTGTATTAATATACCGCAAACTTGTCCAAACAGTGGGGCGCCTATTCCACAAAAAAAAATTTCCTGTATGCAATTTTACGCATATAGAATTATGGTAAGGGAAGATAGCTTTAATGCGATTCATAGGTATGGATATCTCTTCAACCAATACTGTGTGGACATGGCTGCTAAAATGATTACGGAAAGGCTGAATTTTATACGAGGACATCAAAAGACGTTACGTGCAGAAAATTATATACACCTAAGAGATGTGGTTAACGAAGATCGCAACCCCGAAAATATTGGCCAGTTGGTAATTTTGCCTTCTTCGTTTACTGGCTCACCTCGATATTTGCATGAACGGACACAAGATGAATTCTTATATGTCCGTCATTATGGTAGACCTGACTTATTTGTAACTTTTACATGTAATCCAGAATGGAGTGATATCAAAAACGAATTGTTTCCAAATCAACGACCATGTGAGCGTCATGACATTGTTTCAAGAATATTCCATATCAAACTACATCAACTCATGAGTATAATTACGAAAAAAGAAATTTTTGGGAAAGTTAGGTGCCATATGTTTACAGTTGAATGGCAAAAACGGGGTTTGCCTCACGCGCATATTTTAATTTGGCTAGCAGACAAAGTTCTACCCGATGAAATGGATCGGATTATATCAGCGGAAATTCCAAATAAAGAAGTAGATCCTTTGCTGTATGATATTGTTACTAAAAATATGATCCACGGTCCATGTGGGTCTAATAACCCATCAGCACCCTGCATGTCGAATGGACGATGCTCAAAAAGATACCCGCGCGAGTTTCTGCAGCATACTCAAACCGGAGAAGATGGATATCCAAACTATAGGCGAAAGTCTCCAGCGGATGGCGGACATACCCATTTACTTGCCTCTGGGTACAAAGTCGACAATCGATGGATTGTTCCATATTGCCCGTTCTTTCCAGGTGTTTCTCCGCCCACATCAATGTAGAGTACTGCCATTCTGTGCAAGCAATTAAATACATTTGTAAATATGTCAACAAAGGCAGCGACGCAGCGACCTTTTCTGTTCAGAACAATAAAGACGAGGGGTATTTGGAGGTTATTGGGTATTTGGAGGTTATTGGGATTTTCGGTTCATGAGCGTTTCCCAACAGTTGTACATTTATCTGTTCACTTAGAAAATGGACAAAGAGTGTACTTCACACCGAATAATGTTGAACACGTGCTACAGCAACCACCACAAACAACTTTGACAGCATTTTTTCCCCTTTGTTCCGTTGATAATTTTGCAAAAACTTTGTTGTATTCTGAAGTACCCACATTCTACACCTGGACTAATAAAAAATGGCAACGTAGAAAACGTGGACAGAATGTCCCTAATCATCCCGGTATTAAGCGAGATACTGCGTTAGGAAGGGTATACACAATACATCCCAATTACTCAGAATGCTTCTACCTTAGACTATTGCTGCATCATGTTCGAGGACCGACATCTTTCACTGATTTACGGCGAGTAGATGGTCAACTATATTCAACATATCAGGCGGCTTGCCGAGCACGACAATTGCTACAGGACGATAGCCACTGGAAGAATACATTGTTTGATGCCACCATTTCTGATAGCGCATGCAAAATGCGAGAGCTTTTTGCGATAATGCTTATTTATTGTGAAATTTCTGATCCGGAAGGATTATGGAATTTATTCCGCAAAGATTTATGTGCAGATATTTTACATAATATGCGCGAGAGTAGTAATGATCCTGAGATGGAGTTAACTGGTGACATTTTTAATACAGGACTAATTTTACTTGAGAATTTAGTTTTCTCTTACGGAGAAAAACACCTAAAGGATTTCGGTTTGCCTGAACCAAATCGAAGTAACTCAAACTTAGACCCCATTTGTTACACGCGGGAAACAACGTATAATACCCATGAGCTACAGCAATTTTTACTAGCAAATGAACCAAAGCTAACGTCAGAGCAACGAATAATATACGATAAGATCATTTCAAGTGTGGATAATAATATGGGAAATGTTTTTTTTATAGACGCACCAGGAGGGACAACGTCCGGTGTGTTTTACGTGGGTACCTGCTGACGACAGCCTTACTCCACGGCGCTGAAAAGCACAGCGGATCAAATCAATGCGTTGATCAGCGCCCTGAGAATGCTAAGCATTTTCAGTACCAATTGGCAGTGTGGAATGGACACACTAACCACCTTGGTAGGGTTCGAGGCCCATCTAAAACCTCTGCCGTGCTTTGGGTCCGGCACCCGGTTGCAATGCAACTCCACATTCAACTGACAGGGTCAGTTCTTCCCGCGATTTGGGTTTCAACCACAACCACCACGATACTCCCCGAGGGGCCAGTCCGCATGAGCAGGTTGGAGTTACCTCCAAGGGCTCCTGCTCCCCGTGGTACCAGAATTAAGTCTCCGGTCAGACCTCGTAGCCGAAACTACTACCAGTTGAGCTTCCATAAAAAAAAAAATACTGCTCTGGACTGGTGGCCAGGGGTTGGACCCCATACACACATCACTTACACACACCAATCATACAAAAAAAAACTAAAAAACCCTAACTTCCAGCTAACCGCCTTCGCCGCTTAAATAACTCACGCGCAAACAACCCTAACTGTTCGGTATTCCGACTAGTGGAGATCACACCACTAACATCT
Source organism: Bactrocera correcta (assembly GCA_027475135.1). Taxonomy (NCBI): domain Eukaryota; kingdom Metazoa; phylum Arthropoda; class Insecta; order Diptera; family Tephritidae; genus Bactrocera; species Bactrocera correcta. The sequence continues at coordinate 66,942,549 of CM050322.1, forward strand.
AGTCGTCCATCAGTCCAGCTAATCCCCATACCACCCAGATCCCTAATGTCCGAGTACATCGGGCACTCCGCAATTAAATGCGACCAATTTTCTAACCCCGCCCCACAAAAACACCCTGACGTATCTGATAGGTGCCTCTGATGCAAAAATGCATTCAGAGGCCCATGCCCCGTAAGCAGAAAACCCAGACTCAGACAGAATCTGAAGTCTGGGTTATCCTCAACGAACCCAACGTCCCGAATGTACTCGTACGTCACTCGGCCGTTAGGACTATTGTCCCAACGTTGTTGCCACCTACATCTAACCCTATCATCTAGAAGCCTCTTGCTCCCTAGATATCCCTCCCTCTCCACATCATCGTCGGAAATCCAATCGTTCCGCAGCAATGACACACTCAAACCCCTTCTTAACCTGAATGCAACAGCTCGCTGTATGACAATCAGGTCAAGAGGGGGTGCACCTAATAACACCTGCATCGCATCCGTTGAGACCGTGCGACATACAGGCAAGCAAGCAAGCATCATACAACGCTGTATTGAGAGGAGTTTTTGAGACCCCAAGACAGTCGTGGCTGCCTCCCACCATACAGGGGCTCCATATGTGTAAGAGAAAACTAAATTCTCAAGTAAAATTAGTCCTGTATTAAAAATGTCACCAGTAAACTCCATCTCAGGATCATTACTACTCTCGCGCATATTATGTAAAATATCTGCACATAAATCTTTACGGAATAAATTCCATAATCCTTCCGGATCAGAAATTTCACAATAAATAAGCATTATCGCAAAAAGCTCTCGCATTTTGCATGCGCTATCAGCAATAGTGGCATCAAACAATGTATTCTTCCAGTGGCTATCGTCCTGTAGCAATTGTCGTGCTCGGCAAGCCGCCTGATATGTTGAATATAGTTGACCATCTACTCGCCGTAAATCAGTGAAAGATGTCGGTCCTCGAACATGATGCAGCAATAGTCTAAGGTAGAAGCATTCTGAGTAATTGGGATGTATTGTGTATACCCTTCCTAACGCAGTATCTCGCTTAATACCGGGATGATTAGGGACATTCTGTCCACGTTTTCTACGTTGCCTTTTTTTTATTAGTCCAGGTGTAGAATGTGGGTACTTCAGAATACAACAAAGTTTTTGCAAAATTATCAACGGAACAAAGGGAAAAATATGCTGTCAAAGTTGTTTGTGGTGGTTGCTGTAGCACGTGTTCAACATTATTCGGTGTGAAGTACACTCTTTGTCCATTTTCTAAGTGAACAGATAAATGTACAACTGTTGGGAAACGCTCATGAACCGAAAATCCCAATAACCTCCAAATACCCTCCGATGTACTTAGATATCGTCCATTCAAAAAATTTTGCACCTCGTCTTTATTGTTCTGAACAGAAAAGGTCGCTGCGTCGCTGCCTTTGTTGACATATTTACAAATGTATTTAATTGCTTGCACAGAATGGCAGTACTCTACATTGATGTGGGCGGAGAAACACCTGGAAAGAACGGGCAATATGGAACAATCCATCGATTGTCGACTTTGTACCCAGAGGCAAGTAAATGGGTATGTCCGCCATCCGCTGGAGACTTTCGCCTATAGTTTGGATATCCATCTTCTCCGGGTTATTAGACCCACATGGACCGTGGATCATATTTTTAGTAACAATATCATACAGCAAAGGATCTACTTCTTTATTTGGAATTTCCGCTGATATAATCCGATCCATTTCATCGGGTAGAACTTTGTCTGCTAGCCAAATTAAAATATGCGCGTGAGGCAAACCCCGTTTTTGCCATTCAACTGTAAACATATGGCACCTAACTTTCCCAAAAATTTCTTTTTTCGTAATTATACTCATGAGTTGATGTAGTTTGATATGGAATATTCTTGAAACAATGTCATGACGCTCACATGGTCGTTGATTTGGAAACAATTCGTTTTTGATATCACTCCATTCTGGATTACATGTAAAAGTTACAAATAAGTCAGGTCTACCATAATGACGGACATATAAGAATTCATCTTGTGTCCGTTCATGCAAATATCGAGGTGAGCCAGTAAACGAAGAAGGCAAAATTACCAACTGGCCAATATTTTCGGGGTTGCGATCTTCGTTAACCACATCTCTTAGGTGTATATAATTTTCTGCACGTAACGTCTTTTGATGTCCTCGTATAAAATTCAGCCTTTCCGTAATCATTTTAGCAGCCATGTCCACACAGTATTGGTTGAAGAGATATCCATACCTATGAATCGCATTAAAGCTATCTTCCCTTACCATAATTCTATATGCGTAAAATTGCATACAGGAAATTTTTTTTTGTGGAATAGGCGCCCCACTGTTTGGACAAGTTTGCGGTATATTAATACAATAACCGTCCTCACCATTCAAAAATATAGGAGGGTACTGCAAGGGATCATATGAACGATGAAGTTCTGATACCCTATGGAGAGTGTTGTCACGTGAATGTAAAATAATATCACGGGGGCCAGAATTTTCGTTAACCATCAATACTGCGACCTCATCTGCGACGGGGGCATTATAGCGGCCATAATGCTCATTAGCGGGGCGCTTGTCCGCATGGATTACAACCTTATAATTATTCGAATTAGTGGGCATACGGTCTATAGATGTCTTGAAACTTCTAACATACACATTATTTACTCGAAGAATTTCTTGAATTGATTTCAAAATGTCTCGTTGAAGAGTTGGTGTAGCACTTTGACGTAAAGAAAGTTGTTCCTCTTCGGACGAAAAATATATTTGCAAAAATTTTGGTGTTGTGTTCGGCGCTGGCAATAAACTCCCAATAGCGTGGTAAATTTGCCCATGTATTTTAAACGTTGGCATGAAATTACCCTCCCTAACTTCATTACCACCAAACGAAGTCATAGCGAAACAACCATTGTATTTTCTTATATTTTTTTTAAAGTGACTGGACGCCTGATGCTCGCCTGTAAGCAGCGCTTTGATTGGCTGCGGAGGCTCACCTATATCTAATAGTTTTACATGGCCCTTGCTATAACACATACCTGGTGCCTCTTTCACCCACTTTTTAGCCTTACAAAAATAAAAGGGAATGGTCCAAATAATTACAATCCGTTTTATAGTTAAACGCTGATTTGAAAGCAATCGCCCCTTGTCTATTCTGCATTATTCGCAACCTTACATTCTCTACGCGATTTGCACTCTCATCGACCGTCTCATTTCGTCTTAGCTGAATTTGCCGTCTATTTGATGAAGATCTAAATAATTGAGATTTTGCTTTTGGCATCTCTGAAAGCTTTTATTGTAAAAACCATATATTTATTATTAGCCAAATTAGTTTCGCTTAAATCTAATCTTTACCTTTTGATTTAAAGACAATAAATTTTCAATTTTACTCTACCCTTTGCAGAATACGATCATAAATACAATAAAGTTAGAAGAAACCAGCAAGTATTTCGCAGACACACATGAAAACCACACATGAAAAACCCACCTCGCGAGCCTAGAGCAAATGCTTTATTTAAAAAAAAAATTTATAAAAATCGCTTCAGAACTTTAGGAGATTAGCCGTTACAAACATTTTTCATATAAGCGATTTTATATAATTAGTATAGAGTATAGATAATTAGTTTAGATGTACATGCATACATACGGCAATTTATGCGAGCATTTGATTGTGCTGTTTCACTTGTTCAGCGATCATTTATATATGCAAACTTTTTTGCTTTGTACTTTACTTCAATAAGTTATGTAGTAAAAGATGCGAGAGATGGAAGAGAGAGAGTGCATACATATGTATGTACTTTACTTCATTACGTTAAGCTGGAAAAGATGCGCAGAGATGGAAGAGAGAGAGAGTGCGTGCCGCAAACGATAAAGGGCACACGCACACACACAAAGCGCACTTCGCTGTAGACTGCGTTTGGTGAACGAAAAACCTTATGCTTGCAATATTTTTGGTTTTTCAAAAACTTCAACCCGAAAGAAAAAGGATTTGATTTCGGAAAATTAAAAAAATAAGTATGCCACTCGCGAGCCTAGAGCAAATGCTTTATTTAAAAAAAAAAAAAATTTATAAAAATCGCTTCAGAACTTTAGGAGATTAGCCGTTACAAACATTTTTCATATAAGCGATTTTATATAATTATTATTAGCATAGAGTATAGATAATTAGTATAGATGTACATGCATACATACGGCAATTTATGCGAGCATTTGATTGTGCTGTTTCACTTGTTCAGCGATCATTTATATATGCAAACTTTTTTGCTTTGTACTTTACTTCAATAAGTTATGTAGTAAAAGATGCGAGAGATGGAAGAGAGAGAGTGCATAGATATGTATGTACTTTACTTCAATAAGTTATGTAGTAAAAGATGCGAGAGATGGAAGAGAGAGAGTGCATACATATGTATGTACTTTACTTCATTACGTTAAGCTGGAAAAGATGCGCAGAGATGGAAGAGAGAGAGAGTGCGTGCCGCAAACGATAAAGGGCACACGCACACACACAAAGCGCGCTTCGCTGTAGACTGCGTTTGGTGAACGAAAAACCTTATGCTTGCAATATTTTTGGTTTTTCAAAAACTTCAACCCGAAAGAAAAAGGATTTGATTTCGGAAAATTAAAAAAATAAGTATGCCACTCGCGAGCCTAGAGCAAATGCTTTATTTCAAAAAAAAAATTATAAAAATCGCTTCAGAACTTTAGGAGATTAGCCGTTACAAACATTTTTCATATAAGCGATTTTATATAATTAGTATAGATTTGCTTTCAAAAACTTTTTTGTGTACGCTTAAAACATGTATAAATATACACTTAAAAAATTTTAAAACCATTGATTGACTAGTTTTGTGTTTTTTTGTTTTGATCCCAATAAATGCATTTTTTTACGTTGTCACACCAGGTGTGGCTCTTAATGTTTGCATAGTTCGCATGACATATTCTTTTTCCGTTGAGGTATAAACGATTGTGTTTAAGCTTGCGATTTAAGTTGCTGTTGTTACTAGCTTGGGGTCTACTGAAGCTTTTATTTAGGTCGTGTTGAACGTTTTTAGTTCTGACTATTTTTTATGTACCCTTTCCATAATTTCATAATAGGCAGTTAAGAAATCTTTCATTTGGGCATTTTCTCCGTGCTGACAGCGATTGCTCCCACAAAAGCAACGATTTTTCTGGTAATGCTAAAAATCATATGTCCCAATTGTCTGTGGGAATACTCTGTGTGGATAAAACTGACTAACATTTGAAACAGTGAATTGAAGATTTATGAATTTTTCAATTGTTTATTTCTGGATTATTGGTAAATTCATTAATATTGACACTTGCTTTTCGACCAATATGCCTTCATTTTCTTTTCATTTCAAATTTGAAATTTTCGTCATTAAGAAAGAACTGTTTGATTATTATGCCTGCTTGACTTTTGGTTTTGTATCTGAGGTGATACAACTTTCGCGCTGTATGTACATGAATGTAAACATGTCCCGGTAATTACTTTTTTCATTTAATATTCGTATGCCCTACGAAAAGCGAGAGAAGTAAGACAATAGAAACACGAGGACTGGCAGTGAAAATAGCTTAAAAATAGTAATTAAAAATTACCTCTTTTAATAAATTAAATTACAATATAAAATCACGTTTAATCGCCATATATCGAAAGGAAGAAGAAAGGTATATGTTATATATGTAGCATGGTGGTTTTTATATAATAACTAGCAAATACCCGGCGTACTTTGTTACGCCGCAAAAACTAAAACGATGAGGGTATTGGAAAGAATTTAATGTAGTTTAAAATGCAAATGAAAGAATACCTTTATTCGTACATGTAAACACACATACATGAGTATAATGTGTAACTTATGTTAGACTTACAAATATTTACTACCCATATTTGAATTAATTGCAAACACTTTTAAATTCATTAACGTTATAAATAATTTGTTTATTAAATTCTTTTTTACAGAAAAATTAAAAATAGATAACAAAAAGGTAACAATTCAAAACTCTTACATAAAATAAATAGGATTGTATAGAGTAAATATTAATTCAAGATATGAAATAAGGTATACTATAATTGATGTATTTTGGAACAATAACCAAAAAGGATATATTTTAATTATTAAAAACTTCAGTGAATACAACATTTTTTGTTTTATTTCCATTGCCAGAAATGAGAACAGTTTGGTTTTGCGGTGAACCAATTCGTGACAGAGCCACATATAATTGACCGTGAGAAAATACTTCGTTTCGAAGATCTATGCCAACAGTATTAAATGTTTGCCCTTGGGACTTATTAATGGTAATCGCAAAACACGTCTTAACGGGGAACTGTACTCTTTTGAAACTAAATGGAAGATCTGTAGGTATCATTGGTATCCGAGGGATCATTGTGCTTTCGCCTGCTGCAGGTCCGGTTAAAATGTTTGCTTGAATGATATTAGCCATCAATTGCGTTATCTTCAGTCGAGTGTCATTACATAAATTGGGAGGCTTAAGATTTCGTAGAAGGATTATTGGCGTACCAATTTTAAGTTCTAGTTGAAATGGAGGTAGTCCCGAGGGATTAAGAGAGTTAAGAAACTCCGTTGGATAGTGAACAACGTCTCCTTCATCTGTCACTGTGTCAAAAGAATTGTAAATTTTATATTCCGATAATATTCTTTGACAAACGGCTTTGTTAATTTCGTCTGCAGCGGAATTCGTCGAAGTAATTATAGCTCGCTCATATAACCACTTAGAGTCCTTGTGGTGCAAATTAATAATATCTGGATACACGTTATCAATAAGTTGGTCAACTGTTCTAACACAGGTTCCTGCAATATCTGGCATTATTACATAACCATCTTTGGTGACAGATTTGCAACCGTTACCTATTTTAAGTAGGAACTTTGCAAACCGATTGGATGGTCCAGCTCCACAAAGCTTTATTCGCATATTGGCAGTCAATTTTAATTTTTGTACATGAGACCACAATTCCGATTTCTTTATGCACGCGTTAACAATATCTGCTCTTGTACCCTTAGGAATCACCGGTAGAGTTTGTCTAAAGTCTCCTGTGAATACGAATGTAACTCCACCCATTGCCGCATGCGAAGATCTTAAATCTTTAAGAGTTATATCGACCGCATCGATATGACACTTATGAGACATTGTGCACTCGTCCCATATTATTAGCGATGCTTTCTGAAGTATTTCGGCCGTAGGGCTATTTTTCTTGATCGAACAAGTATACCTTTGTTCCGGTAAAAAACTAATTGGTAGCTTAAACGTAGAATGAGCAGTTCTTCCTCCACACAGAAGAGTAGCAGCAATACCTGAAGAAGCAACTGCAACAGCAATTTTGCCTTCACCAAGAACTTTAGCTAAAATTAGTGAAGTTACGAAGGTTTCGCCTGTCCCTCCTGGCGCATTCGTTAGTTGACTGTCGACGCGGATAGACGTGCGTGTGCATCGTTGCGATTTTTCGAAGTGTTTTTTCGGTGATTTTTCGATTCCCTTTTGTGCGGGTATTTGTTTACGCGATTTGGTTGGCACCGTTATTGCCTGGCGCGTGTGCGTAGCGGTACAGCGGAATTGTTTGTGCGATTTGCGGGTGCGTGGGTTATTGACCGCGAGTGTTTTCGGGCGGTTACACATTTTTGTGACTTTTTGTGCACTTTTGTGTACGGTCAGCGAACTATATAGCGGTGAGTTTTTATTATTATTATTAATTTATATACGGACAACGTGGTCATCCACGTTGTTGTTATTGGCGGAAGCTTCGCAGGGTTTCAGTGTAGCTCCGTGCATTTGGCATTGTTGCTGACTAGACTGCCTGTCAGTGGTTCTGTGCTGAGCATCTGGCGTTTAGTCGGCTCAGTGGCAGGAGAGTCTGGACAGGATTGCCCAAAGGGTGCAAGCGTCTGTCCAGTGTTGGAGAGTGCGACTCTTGTGAGGACCAACGGTCATATCAGCGAACCGTTTAGCCCACGGTGCGATTCGACTCAGCGCCACATCGGTCGACTCCGGACCGTTTCGGGGACTCTGTCCGGCCGGCGGCCAATTGAGTGGCCTTAATCCGACCAAGCGTCGGGGTTGTGGGCTGTGTCACTGCGGGCGCGCTATAATCGACCGCTTGGGTGGTCGCTGCTATTGAGCGGGCCTTTGCGTGGGTCGCACTTTTCAGCGCGTTCAGACGCAGACACCTGGAGAGCAGCTGCTCCAGTATCTTTCTGTCCGTGAGCCTTCTGCGCTAGTGGTACGCCAGCGGATCAGTTCGACTGGGGGTTAGTTGGGCAGCGGGATGCCTCGTGTACGCATCAAGAGGACGAAGGCCCTCGCTGGAAGCGGAGAATCTGCCGTTTCAACAGTCGTGGATGATTCCACGTCGGGAGGCGAGGGTGAAACGACGGGAGCGGTGAGGTCTCCACCGCGGAGCAAGGCGCGTTTGGGGTCGCCGCGTAAGGAGATGGGAAGCGAGGGAGGGAGCGGGAGTTGTGGGGGGAGTGCCATCGTGGCCTCCACCGAGAAGGCGGTAGCGCGAGAGGGGGAAGGCGAGGGAAGTCTGGTGGAAAGGCCAGCGTGGCCACCACTGCGAAAACGGTTGCCCAACCGTCAATGACGATTGGCAAAGAATCGGGTTCCGGGCGTGCCAAAGAGGCCGCAAAAAAGCGGGAGTGCTCGCGGGGGGCAGTTGTTGTTGGGGGTGGGGCAGTCAGCCATGTTGCTGCTGCCAAGCGTATTACGGGGGAGCTCAACGAGCGAAGGGGCTGTTGGAGCTTGCCTCAAGGTATGAGGCGCTCCTAATGACGGTGATAACCGAGAATGCCCATCTTGCGGTCAAGTCGATGCCCTTAGGGGGAGTTGTGGGGGTCACTCCTCGGCGCCGAGCAGGTCAATGCCGGCTCCGTCGGCACCGATGCCTGCACCTCCAGCACCTGTGCTTGAGGCAATCGCACCGGTGACGCCGAAGCCTGTAGAGACCTGGTCGGTCGTGGTCAGGAGTAAGGGGCCTGCAACTTCCTCTAAGGAAGTTATTAAAAAAGTGGTCAAGGAGGTGGGTCCCTCACTTGGAGTGAGGGTCCACGAAGTGCGACCAATTAAGGGTGGTGGGGCCGTCATTCGCACTCCCTCTGTTTTGGAGAGAGAACGAATGGCGAGTAATAAGAAGTTTGAGGAGGTGGGGTTGGACGTGACTGTCAACCGGAAGTTGGGTCGTCGGGTGGTGGTTCAGGGGGTCCATACGGAGATCCCCCATGAGGAATTCATGGAGGAACTACTCCGGCGGAACCTCCAGGATTTCAGCCCGGCATCCCAGAGGACTGACGTGAGGATGGTCAGTCGTCCCTGGAAGGTGGCCGCTGATGGTAGCACCAATGTGGTCCTTGAGGGTACGGACAAATTGATGTCCGCCCTCTTGGAGGCAGGTCGGTGCTACATAAAGTGGTTTTCTTTCAGGGTGCGACCGGATAGCCCCGTCGCTGGATGCTTCCGTTGTATGGGATTTGACCATAGGGTGGCTGAGTGTAGGGCTAGAGCAGAAGTCTGTGGGAGGTGCGGTCAGGAAGGCCACAAAGCTGCCGGTTGCGTCAATGCACCCCATTGTCGCAACTGTGAGTTTAAGGGTAGGCCAGCTGGGCATCTTATGATGTCAGCTGTCTGCCCTATTTACTGTGGCATTGTTGAGCGCGCCCTCGCCAGACATTGATGGGTGGGATCATCCAGCTTAACTGTCAAGGCTCCTATGCCGTGATGTGTGAGTTGGGGGGTTGTATGATAGAGGGTGGGTGCGGTATTGCTCTACTCCAGGAGCCCTACGCCACCAATGGTGTGGTTCGGGGTCTTCCTGGGGGTTTTAGGGTCTTCACTGACCTTAGAGCTAACGCCGCAATAGTTGTGAATAATCCACGCTACGATTGCGTAGTGGTGGACTCTTCACAACTGGGTATATGTGTAGCCGTAGAAGGGGAGTTCGGTAGGATGATTGTCGCTAGTTTGTATTGCAAATATAGCGAGCCCCTAGAGCCCTACCTGGGCTACATGGATAAGCTACTACTACTTGCGAGTAGTAGCCCATTTATCCTAGGGTTGGATGCGAATGCCTCGTCCTCGATGTGGTTTAGTAAGGTATCCCGGCATTCGTCTGTATACCAAAGCCACAGTCGAGGCGAGGCATTAGCGAATGGGTGGTGGCTAATAGCCTCCACGTTCGAATGAGCCGAGCGAATGGTATACGTTCGATGGGCCTGGGGGCGTGAGCGACATTGACGTGACGCTTATGAACGAGGCAGCAAGTAGGGCTTTCAGTGTTAGTTGGGAGGTTAGGGGAGGGGGGGGATTGAGTGACCATAATTTGCTTCAAATTGTGGTTACTCCTCGATCCCCTCCCTCACCTTATGAGAGTCCATTGCGGCGATGGCGGACCTCTGGTACTGACTGGAACCAATATGGACTCTTGGTTAGGGAAGCGGTACTTAGTATACCGCTTAGCGAGTTTGAGGAGTTGGGGGTTGACGAGCAAATTGCTCGTCTATACGGGGTAGTTTGGGGGTTAAATGATAGGGTATTTAGGAGGTGTGAAAGTCGTAAGATTAGCAAAATTAAATGGTGGACGCGTGAGTTAACCTTGAAGAGGAGGACTGTCAGGCGTTTGAGGCGAAAGTTTCAACGGCTCGCGGTCCAATTCTGATAGGCTGTCCCAGCTTAGGCGGGAATTTAGTTGTGCGGATAGGGAATAAAGAGATGTTTTAAAAATTAAAAGAAAAAGAGTGGAGTTTTTTGTTAGGAATAGGAACGACCCCTGGGGTCAGGTCTATAGGATCTGCAGGGGTCGTAGAAGGGAGGATATCACCTCTCTTCGCGTCGGTGACACTCTGTTATCGTCGTGGAGAGAGTGTGCGGGGTTTTGTTAGGTGGTTCTTTCCTAGGTCGGAGGTGCAGGTTCCTCACGCACAAGAGGTGCCTGTCCCTCCATTAGATGATGGGGAGTTGGGGTACGCCTTTGGCCTGGTTAGGTCTAAACGGTCCCCAGGTTTTGATGGTTTGAACGGAGAGATGGTAAAAGCTTATGGAAGTTCATTCCGGAATACCTGGAGGCCATTTATAATAAGTGCGTCTGGGAGGGGTACTTTCCACGCGAGTGGGAAAAATGCTGGGTTGTTCCTCTCCTGAAGTCCCCTGATAAGGTCAGGAGCGATCCTCGATCTTATCGGGGCATCAGTCTCCTTCCAGTACTTGGAAAAGTGCTGGAAAGGGTTATGGTGGAACGGCTTCAGGAGCTAACGCGGGGTATGTGGTCGGGTAAGCAGTTTGGGTTCAGGAAAGGACGCAGTATAGAGGATGCGTGGTTTTTTGTTCAGAATGTCGTAAAGGGGGAATGTCAACAAGTATGTCCTTGGCATATTTGTTGACTTCAAGGGGGCTTTTGACTACCTAAGCTGGGATCGAGTGTTGCAACGGCTGGAGGAGCTTGGCTTCCGGAAATTACTCTTTGGGGAGTTATTTTTCGGACAGAAAGGCCTCTCTGGTCGGCATGAATGGGAGTGTGGAGATTGGAGTTGTTCGAGGCTGCCCGCAGGGTTCCATCTGTGGTCCATATATTTGGAACCTTATGATGGACACTCTGCTTGGGCAGCTCGAGCCACTCTGTAAATGTTGCGCGTATGCGGACGACCTTCTTCTTATGGTTGAAGGTCGCTCGAGGTTGGATTTAGAACGGGCGGGAGGAGATCTCTTAGAGATCGTTAATTCTTGGGGTTTAGGAGTGGGGGTTGACATATCGATGGACAAAACGGTGGCAATGCTGCTGAAAGGTAGATTGTCGCCGTCTCGTCCACCGATTGTCCGTGTGAACGGGGTCAGCTTCAGATATGTGACGGAAGTCAAGTATCTGGGGTTGACCATAAGTGAAAGGTTGTGTTTTACTCCACACTTTGCGAATGTGAAGGAGCGACTGCAGGCAACTGTAGGCAAAATACGACGTATTTTGAGGAGCGATTGGGGTCTCGGACGTCGTGCTGTCCGCACTATATATCGTGGCTTGTTTGTGGCCTGTGCCACATATGGAGCCCCTGTATGGTGGGAGGCAGCCACGACTGTCTTGGGGTCTCAAAAACTCCTCTCAATACAGCGTTGTATGATGCTTGCTTGCTTGCCTGTATGTCGCACCGTCTCAACGGATGCGATGCAGGTGTTATTAGGTGCACCCCCTCTTGACCTGATTGTCATACAGCGAGCTGTTGCATTCAGGTTAAGAAGGGGTTTGAGTGTGTCATTGCTGCGGAACGATTGGATTTCCGACGATGATGTGGAGAGGGAGGGATATCTAGGGAGCAAGAGGCTTCTAGATGATAGGGTTAGATGTAGGTGGCAACAACGTTGGGACAATAGTCCTAACGGCCGAGTGACGTACGAGTACATTCGGGACGTTGGGTTCGTTGAGGATAACCCAGACTTCAGATTCTGTCTGAGTCTGGGTTTTCTGCTTACGGGGCATGGGCCTCTGAATGCATTTTTGCATCAGAGGCACCTATCAGATACGTCAGGGTGTTTTTGTGGGGCGGGGTTAGAAAATTGGTCGCATTTAATTGCGGAGTGCCCGATGTACTCGGACATTAGGGATCTGGGTGGTATGGGGATTAGCTGGACTGATGGACGACTAGATGTTAGTGGTGTGATCTCCACTAGTCGGAATACCGAACAGTTAGGGTTGTTTGCGCGTGAGTTATTTAAGCGGCGAAGGCGGTTAGCTGGAAGTTAGGGTTTTTTAGTTTTTTTTTGTATGATTGGTGTGTGTAAGTGATGTGTGTATGGGGTCCAACCCCTGGCCACCAGTCCAAACAGTATTTTTTTTTTTTTTGGAAGCTCAACTGGTAGTAGTTTCGGCTACGAGGTCTGACCGGAGACTTAATTCTGGTACCACGGGGAGCAGGAGCCCTTGGAGGTAACTCCAACCTGCTCATGCGGACTGGCCCCTCGGGGAGTATCGTGGTGGTTGTGGTTGAAACCCAAATCGCGGGAAGAACTGACCCTGTCAGTTGAATGTGGAGTTGCATTGCAACCGGGTGCCGGACCCAAAGCACGGCAGAGGTTTTAGATGGGCCTCGAACCCTACCAAGGTGGTTAGTGTGTCCATTCCACACTGCCAATTGGTACTGAAAATGCTTAGCATTCTCAGGGCGCCGATCAACGCATTGATTTGATCCGCTGTGTTTTGAGCGCCGTGGAGTAAGGCTGTCGTCAGCAGGTACCCACGTAAAACACACCGGACGTTTCCCTCCTGGCGCGTCTATAAAAAAAACATTTCCCATATTATTATCCACACTTGAAATGATCTTATCGTATATTATTCGTTGCTCTGACGTTAGCTTTGGTTCATTTGCTAGTAAAAATTGCTGTAGCTCATGGGTATTATACGTTGTTTCCCGCGTGTAACAAATGGGGTCTAAGTTTGAGTTACTTCGATTTGGTTCAGGCAAACCGAAATCCTTTAGGTGTTTTTCTCCGTAAGAGAAAACTAAATTCTCAAGTAAAATTAGTCCTGTATTAAAAATGTCACCAGTAAACTCCATCTCAGGATCATTACTACTCTCGCGCATATTATGTAAAATATCTGCACATAAATCTTTGCGGAATAAATTCCATAATCCTTCCGGATCAGAAATTTCACAATAAATAAGCATTATCGCAAAAAGCTCTCGCATTTTGCATGCGCTATCAGAAATGGTGGCATCAAACAATGTATTCTTCCAGTGGCTATCGTCCTGTAGCAATTGTCGTGCTCGGCAAGCCGCCTGATATGTTGAATATAGTTGACCATCTACTCGCCGTAAATCAGTGAAAGATGTCGGTCCTCGAACATGATGCAGCAATAGTCTAAGGTAGAAGCATTCTGAGTAATTGGGATGTATTGTGTATACCCTTCCTAACGCAGTATCTCGCTTAATACCGGGATGATTAGGGACATTCTGTCCACGTTTTCTACGTTGCCATTTTTTATTAGTCCAGGTGTAGAATGTGGGTACTTCAGAATACAACAAAGTTTTTGCAAAATTATCAACGGAACAAAGGGGAAAAAATGCTGTCAAAGTTGTTTGTGGTGGTTGCTGTAGCACGTGTTCAACATTATTCGGTGTGAAGTACACTCTTTGTCCATTTTCTAAGTGAACAGATAAATGTACAACTGTTGGGAAACGCTCATGAACCGAAAATCCCAATAACCTCCAAATACCCTCCGATGTACTTAGATATCGTCCATTCAAAAAATTTTGCACCTCGTCTTTATTGTTCTTAACAGAAAAGGTCGCTGCGTCGCTGCCTTTGTTGACATATTTACAAATGTATTTAATTGCTTGCACAGAATGGCAGTACTCTACATTGATGTGGGCGGAGAAACACCTGGAAAGAACGGGGCAATATGGAACAATCCATCGATTGTCGACTTTGTACCCAGAGGCAAGTAAATGGGTATGTCCGCCATCCGCTGGAGACTTTCGCCTATAGTTTGGATATCCATCTTCTCCGGTTTGAGTATGCTGCAGAAACTCGCGCGGGTATCTTTTTGAGCATCGTCCATTCGACATGCAGGGTGCTGATGGGTTATTAGACCCACATGGACCGTGGATCATATTTTTAGTAACAATATCATACAGCAAAGGATCTACTTCTTTATTTGGAATTTCCGCTGATATAATCCGATCCATTTCATCGGGTAGAACTTTGTCTGCTAGCCAAATTAAAATATGCGCGTGAGGCAAACCCCGTTTTTGCCATTCAACTCTAAACATATGGCACCTAACTTTCCCAAAAATTTCTTTTTTCGTAATTATACTCATGAGTTGATGTAGTTTGATATGGAATATTCTTGAAACAATGTCATGACGCTCACATGGTCGTTGATTTGGAAACAATTCGTTTTTGATATCACTCCATTCTGGATTACATGTAAAAGTTACAAATAAGTCAGGTCTACCATAATGACGGACATATAAGAATTCATCTTGTGTCCGTTCATGCAAATATCGAGGTGAGCCAGTAAACGAAGAAGGCAAAATTACCAACTGGCCAATATTTTCGGGGTTGCGATCTTCGTTAACCACATCTCTTAGGTGTATATAATTTTCTGCACGTAACGTCTTTTGATGTCCTCGTATAAAATTCAGCCTTTCCGTAATCATTTTAGCAGCCATGTCCACACAGTATTGGTTGAAGAGATATCCATACCTATGAATCGCATTAAAGCTATCTTCCCTTACCATAATTCTATATGCATAAAATTGCATACAGGAAATTTTTTTTTTGTGGAATAGGCGCCCCACTGTTTGGACAAGTTTGCGGTATATTAATACAATAACCGTCCTCACCATTCAAAAATATAAGAGGGTACTGCAAGGGATCATATGAACGATGAAGTTCTGATACCCTATGGAGAGTGTTGTCACGTGAATGTAAAATAATATCACGGGGGCCAGAATTTTCGTTAACCATCAATACTGCGACCTCATCTGCGACGGGGGCATTATAGCGGCCATAATGTTCATTAGCGGGGCGTTTGTCCGCATGGATTACAACCTTATAATTATTCGAATTAGTGGGCATACGGTCTATAGATGTCTTGAAACTTCTAACATACACATTATTTACTCGAAGAATTTCTTGAATTGATTTCAAAATGTCTCGTTGAAGAGTTGGTGTAGCACTTTGACGTAAAGAAAGTTGTTCCTCTTCGGACGAAAAATATATTTGCAAAAATTTTGGTGTTGTGTTCGGCGCTGGCAATAAACTCCCAATAGCGTGGTAAATTTGCCCATGTATTTTAAACGTTGGCATGAAATTACCCTCCCTAACTTCATTACCACCAAACGAAGTCATAGCGAAACAACCATTGTATTTTCTTATATTTTTTTTAAAGTGACTGGACGCCTGATGCTCGCCTGTAAGCAGCGCTTTGATTGGCTGCGGAGGCTCACCTATATCTAATAGTTTTACATGGCCCTTGCTACAACACATACCTGGTGCCTCTTTCACCCACTTTTTAGCCTTACAAAAATTGCAAATGACATTCATTCGACTAATGAATAAAAGGGAATGGTCCAAATAATTACAATCCGGTTTATAGTTAAACGCTGATTTGAAAGCAATCGCCCCTTGTCTATTCTGCATTATTCGCAACCTTACATTCTCTACACGATTTGCACTCTCATCGACCGTCTCATTTCGTCTTAGCTGAATTTGCCGTCTATTTGATGAAGATCTAAATAATTGAGATTTTGCTTTTGGCATCTCTGAAAGCTTTTATTGTAAAAACCATATATTTATTATTAACCAAATTAGTTTCGCTTAAATCTAATCTTTACCTTTTGATTTAAAGACAATAAATTTTCAATTTTACTCTACCCTTTGCAGAATACGATCATAAATACAATAAAGTTAGAAGAAACCAGCAAGTATTTCGCAGACACACATGAAAACCACACATGAAAAACCCACCTCGCGAGCCTAGAGCAAATGCTTTATTTAAAAAAAAAAATTATAAAAATCGCTTCAGAACTTTAGGAGATTAGCCGTTACAAACATTTTTCATATAAGCGATATTATATAATTAGTATAGAGTATAGATAATTAGTATAGATGTACATGCATACATACGGCAATTTATGCGAGCATTTGATTGTGCTGTTTCACTTGTTCAGCGATCATTTATATATGCAAACTTTTTTGCTTTGTACGTTACTTCAATAAGTTATGTAGTAAAAGATGCGAGAGATGGAAGAGAGAGAGTGCATAGATATGTACGTACTTTACTTCAATAAGTTATGTAGTAAAAGATGCGAGAGATGGAAGAGAGAGAGTGCATACATATGTATGCACTTTACTTCATTTCGTTAAGCTGGAAAAGATGCGCAGAGATGGAAGAGAGAGAGAGTGCGTGCCGCAAACGATAAAGGGCACACGCACACACACAAAGCGCGCTTCGCTGTAGACTGCGTTTGGTGAACGAAAAACCTTATGCTTGCAATATTTTTGGTTTTTCAAAAACTTCAACCCGAAAGAAAAAGGATTTGATTTCGGAAAATTAAAAAAATAAGTATGCCACTCGCGAGCCTAGAGCAAATGCTTTATTTAAAAAAAAAAAATATATATAAAAATCGCTTCAGAACTTTAGGAGATTAGCCGTTACAAACATTTTTCATATAAGCGATTTTATATTGTTATGTATCCAGATATTCCCCACACCCTACACATCATATTCCGTACGCTTCCCAACACTTAATCTCTATTTCTCCTTGTCTCCCATCTCCTATTGCAATAATTATCATGTCGCCCACTCCACCCGTTATTCGCTTTAAGCACGCTTTGGGCATTCTAGAGTAATCAGAAGAAGTCAGTTGTACATTTGAAATTGTTGAATAAAGAACTCGCTAAATAAATATAACCAAAAGAACTCATTGTTATACTTATAACGGAAAGAACTCGTTTGATACTTAACTGGCGCAGTCGGAAGCGAACCACGCGTAGTGTTTTTCTGAAAAAGAAATTCAAGGGAACCGATCCACGCGTAGTGTTTTTCTGAAAAAGAAATTCAAGTGAAGCGAACCACGAGTAGTGTTTTTCTGAAAAAGAAATTCAAGGGAACCGATCCACGCGTAGTGTTTTTCTGAAAAAGAAATTCAAGGGAACCGATCCACGCGTAGTGTTTTTCTGAAAAAGAAATTCAAGTGAAGCGAACCACGAGTAGTGTTTTTCTGAAAAAGAAATTCAAGTGAAGCGAACCACGAGTAGTGTTTTTCTGAAAAAGAAATTCAAGGGAAGCGAACCACGCGTAGTGTTTTTCTGAAAAAGAAATTCAATGGAACCGATCCACGCGTAGTGTTTTTCTGAAAAAGAAATTCAAGTGAAGCGAACCACGAGTAGTGTTTTTCTGAAAAAGAAATTCAAGGGAACCGATCCACGCGTAGTGTTTCTCTGAAAAAGAAATTCAAGGGAACCGATCCACGCGTAGTGTTTTTCTGAAAAAGAAATTCAAGTGAAGCGAACCACGAGTAGTGTTTTTCTGAAAAAGAAATTCAAGGGAACCGATCCACGCGTAGTGTTTTTCTGAAAAAGAAATTCAAGTGAAGCGAACCACGCGTAGCGTTTTTCTGGAAAAAAGCGGACGTAACACAACTGATCAAAAAACGTAACGGCAGCAGCAAAGCAGAGTGTTTCAAGTAGCAAAGATTAGTACAGACAAAAACAAGTGAAGATTTTTCTCAAAGTTAAATTAAAAGGTAATAAATTTATGAAAATTCAAAAAAGTCAGTGTTCGTCAAAGTGAAAAATACATATAGTGAAAAGTAAAAAGGTCAAAGGAATCAGCAGAGTGAAACTATTTATTGAACAAAGCAGTTAGCCCAGTGAAGAAAAAAAAGTGGAAAGACGTACAACAAGTTTAAAGGGAAAAGAATAAGAAAAAATTACATGCAAAACCAAGAATAACGGAAAATGTTGAAGTAAAAAAAAAAAAAAAAAAAAAAAAAAAAAAAAAAAACAAAAACTTAACAGTTAGACCAGTGAAGAAAAGAAAGTACAAATTGTGAGTACAGTCTAAAGCGAAAGGAACAAGAAAAAATTACATGCAAGACCAATAATAACTGAAATTAAAAGTAAGAAAAAACTCAACAGTTACACCAGTGAAAAAAAAGTAGAAAAACGTACAATTGTGGGTACAAGTAAATAAAAAAAGAAATCACATACACGAGCAACAACAGCAGCAACAGTGACAGCAATAAAAACAGCAACAGCTCCAGTGGCTACAGGCAGCAGACACTTGTAAACGTCGAATTGGAAGCTTAGCAGAACCAATTGCAGCATCAACAACAAGAACATAATTTCCTTCATTTTAATTATTAATCTATTCTACAGAATGAAATGTATGTATGTATAATAGAAGTTAATATTACGAACCGTATCGATAGCTTAAGAATTCATTTTTTTTTCTTCCTTCTTAAGAAGTATAATATGAAAATACAAGTGCGTGCCGCAAAAAAAAGGGCCCGAACACAGAAGGGTTTGTTGGTTTGGTGAACAAAAATTATTTGTAAATTTTCGATTTTTTAAAAATTCAAATTGCGTAAAAAAAATGGATTTGTTTGGAAAAAATTAAGTACCCAGGAGCCTAAGCTTTTATTTCAAAAAAAAAATTTAAAAAATCGCTTCCGCATTTAGGAATTTAGCCGACAACACAAAAACTTTTAATTTTATGTATAGAATTCCCCCCTTAATTCGTCCCTTTAAATTTTGGATTCCTTTTTCTCCCATCCCGAAAAATTAAAATATTGTTTAAATTTGGGCATTCAGATAAAGAAAAATTTACGGGTTTTTAGTGCAAATAAATATACCCAAAAAAACTCTTTGAATTTTTGGAAAACTTTTGATATTTTGGCCATCAAGCAAAACCCCCGGGGGTTTTTTTTGAAAAAAATTAAAAACCCCCATGGTTTTTTAAAGAAAAAATTAAAGTGAGGAAAGAATTATTTTCGACAAAAAAATTAAGGGCCATGCGTGTGTTTCTTCAATTGGGGGAACCGCCCTAAAAGTTTTTTAGAAACTTTTATGTGGTTAAACCCAAGTAGTTTTTTCTGAAAAAGAAATTCAAGTGAAGCGAAACGGGGGCAAAAAAGCAATTAAAGGGGAATTGCCCCTAGTTTTTTAAAAAAAACGGGTTCCCGGGAACCTTTTTTCAAAAAGAAATTTCGTAAGCGAACCCAACAAAAGTTCTAAAGAACGCTTTTTCCGAGATAAAAATTTCAAAACCGGCTATTTAAATTATAAAGTTCGTCGAACCAAAAAGTTTTTGTAGTGAAAAAAAATTCAAGGGGAAATAGGAGGAAATTTCAAAACAAAAACATTCAAGTAAAGGGAAAGGTACGGGAAAATACAAACAAATAAAAATAACGAAAAAAAATTTTCAAGTAGCAAAGTTTAGACAACAACAAAAAGTTAAATTTCTCGAAATAAAAATTTTTCTAAAAACAATCGTGTTCGAAACGTGAAAAAACATTAGCCACCAGAAAAACAAAAAAGGAACACAAAAACAATTGAACAAACAGACCCATAAGGTAAAATACAAAAATTTAAAGGGACAGTAACCAACATCTTCATAAAACCAATATCACAAAATCCTTGATCATAAAGAATAAAAAAAAAAAAACTTGACCCAAGGTTAGGCCATGAAAAAAAGCAATCAAATTTTAAAAGTCTAAGCGAAACAAAAAAAAAATTACCCCATAAAAACTGAAAAAAGTCAAAAAAATAACGAACCGTGAAAAAAAAGTAAAAAACGTATTATTGTTGGGTACGAAATTTAAAAAAAAATAAAAACACCCAAAGCTTGAAAATGACGCAATAAAAAAGAACAAGGGGTCGGCAAAACCTTGAAAATAATTGGAACTTACAAACGAAAATTGCACTCAAAAAACAAGGAACGAAACCTTCTTTTTAAATTAATTTTCTACAAAGAAAATGTAGTATAATCGAAGTTTATTAAAACCCTATCGATTTCACAAATTATTTCTCGGTTCTTGGGAAATAATATATTGCTTGAAAACGCAAAAGCAATTAGAAGACTCGTTGGTTGTTCAAAAATGCGAACATTTTCGATTTATTTTTGTGAAAAAATGGAATTTACATAAGTAGCAGATTAATTATTTCAAGTAATGAAAATTTGCAAGTTAATAGGGTATTTTTTTGAGGTTAAAGGGATTTTGGATCCCCCAGTAAAAATTTTTTTGGGAAAAAAGACAAATTTGGGTGTCAAGAAGGTCCCAAAAAAGGAAAAGTTTTGGCCTAAATTTAAACTTTGATTATTTCATGGTGAAAAAAGACTTAAGTTAACGACAAGCTTGGCAAACCCCAATTGAAATTTTAAAATTATTTAAAATTTATTTTCGGTTGAAAATGTGTTTCGGCGTTCCCTGGTCCGATGAGCGATGGGGCCCTCAAATTTTTTTGGGTTGGAATGGCAAAACGAAAAGTCGACCCCAAAATTGAACGCTTTCGAGATTAAAGAATAAAACCATAAAAAAGCCGTTCCCAATAATTTCAGTATGACCCAAAAAATGCACGATAGAATGTGGTTTGTACGTTTTGGTGGAATAAAAATTGGCCCGAAATTTTTTCAAAATCAGTATGGACAACAACAGGGTTTAAATGGACCACTTCGACAACCCAAATTTTTGTGCCACAAATGGAAGAACGAAACTTGGTTGCCCAGTAAACAAGATGCGAAAAACATCCAAAACCAACAAACAACCATTCAAAATGGCCATTTTGAGGGAAAACTTTCGAAACAACAATTAAAACCCCTTCCAAAGAAATCTGACCCAATAATTGGCCCACCAAGAAAAAATCAAAATTTTAATTGGCCTTTGGGACTATTTTTTGTGGGGCTAAATCAAGGGTGAAAAAACTACAGAAATTTTTAAGGCCCCAATTTAGCATATAAACCCCAAATTTGCAACAAAATTTGGGCTATTCCCCACCTTAAATTTTAAACTCCTAAAAAATTGTCTCAAAAACTTACGGTATGGACCATTTTTAAAAAGGGAAAAGAAAATCGGTCGATTTAAATACAAATTATTTCAAAAAAAATGTTTTGCTACCAAATCTAATTTTCAAATAAAACCGATGAGCTTTTGCAAATTATGCGTTTTTTTTTTGAAGAAATTTACAAGTATATTAAAAAATGAAATTTGCTTTATTTAGTTGTCAAAACAAAGTACGCGACAGTGCACTTAATAGCACGTTTGCAAAACATTTAAATTCAAAGGACGAATCGACATTAAAAAAGTTGCTGAACAATTACCGAGACATATTTTACGAGGAAGGAAGCAACCTACCGTTTACTGGTGTTATACAACATAGGATTAGAACTAAGACAGATTCGCCAATTTAAAACCAAACTTTATAGGTACCCGGTTGTGCATCGTGCCGAAGTAGACAGACAAATAAACGAGATGTTAGAGCAGAAAATAATTGTTCCGAGCAACAGTCCTTATAATTCGCCTCTATGGGTCGTACCAAAAAAAATCGACAACGGTGGCGAACAAAAGTGGCGAATTGTAATAGACTACAGGAAGCTAAACGAACAGACGATGGACGACAAGTTTCCAATTCCGAATATGCAAGACATATGTATTCGACAAATTGGGAAAGTGTAGCTATTTTAGCACAATCGACCTTGAGGAAATCCAAGACGGAAAAATTTTCGACAGCGAGTGGCCACTACGAGTTTAATCGTATGCCCTTTGGGCTAAAAACAGCTCCAGCGACTTTCCAAAGACTAATAAATCACGTTTTACGAGATTATATCAATAAAATTTGCGTCGTTTACCTGGACGATATTCTAATTTTTTCTACTAGCTTTACAGAACATATTGAGTCTATAACGAAAATTTTTAGGAAACTAAGAGAATCAAATTTGAGAATTCAAGGCGAAAAGTGTCACTTTGCAGCATTTACAACGAAATTTTTAGGCCATGTTGTTTCAGTTGACGGCATCAGACCGGATACATCAAAAATTATAGCAATCGCAGCGATGCCACCACCATCCAACGCGAAAGAGATTAAACAATTTTTGGGTATCACAGGGTATTATCGGAAATTTATACGTGATTATGCAAAGGTTGCCTATCCAATGGTTCGATATTTAAAAAAGGATTGCGTTGTTGACACTAAAGACAGTGAATTTTTAAACTCTTTCGAAACATTGAAGAAGTTAGTTACAAGTGAACCAGTTTTACAACCACCGGATTTTAATAAAAAATTTACATTAACAACCGATGCATCTCAGTTTGCCATCGGGTCTGTGCTTAGCCAAAGCGGCCATCCAATTTCCTTGGCATCACGTACTTTATCAGACCATGAGATACGCTATTCGACTATAGAAAAAGAAATGCTTGCTGTTGTGTGGTCTGTAAAACATTTTCGAACATATCTATACGGTCGCAAGTTTACAATTCAAACCGATCACAAACCTTTGACGTGGTTAAACAATCTCAAAGAGCCTAACATGAAGTTACAAAGATGGAAAATTCTTCTTAACGAGTACGATTTTGGCATAACCTATATAAAAGGTAAGGACAACACGGTAGCGGATAGCTTAAGTAGATACGTAAAGAATGAGGATTGCAAAACAGCAATAGTATTTAATAATGAAACTATTCAAAACAATAATAGTGAAGAACAATTAGAGACATTGTCCACGGACGGAACGGTTCACAGTGCGCAGGAAGATAATTTAAAATACATTTTTTTTACAGAGAAATCCATTAATTATTTCAAAAATCAAATCTATCTTAGATATGGCGAAAACGAAAAGTTTTTTATAAAAATTGTACACAAAAAGTGTCAATCACACATTGTTGTAACAGAAAAGTCAAATTTAAAAGAAATAATGCGAAAAGTATTGTTAGAGAATGGGTTAATGTGCATTTTTTGTGAGAACGACGAACTTTTTCTTAAATTTCAAAACATTTATACTCAGAATTTTCAAATTCAAAATCTAACATTGTATAGATCAAAGACAAAACTAATGGAAATTACGGACCATAATAGAAAACGAACACCTTCGTAACAATCACAGAGGCATACAAGAAATATTTCTTGAATTGAAGAATAAAGTTTTTTACCCTAAATTATTTAAAATAATAACCAAAGTCATTAATAATTGTTCAATTTGTAAAATAGCAAAACACGACAGAAATCCAGTTAAACATCCTTATCAAATAACAGAAACTCCAAAGTATTTCAACGACATAGTCCACATAGATATTTGGTTTCCATACAGAAATGTAATGTATCTCACAACAATAGATAAATTTTCAAAATACGCAACGTTCCATAAACTTAACGACAGGAATTGGATTGCGATCTTGGCAGCTTTGAAGCAACGTATACAATTTTTATGCAAAATGCGGAAACTAGTTTTTGATAACGAACGCTGTATATTGCACAGTGCAGTAAGATTGTTTTTGGAAGAGGAAAACATTGCGACACATGTAACCACCCCATGGCACAAAACAGGTAACTCTGACATCGAACGTTTACACGGTACTCTAAACGAACATTTGAGAATAATAAACTAAAAAAAAGCAGAATTTAAAAAAAAAGCAAAAAAAAAAAAAGACAATTTTTTAAAAAAAAAAATTTAAAAGTGACAAAAAAAATTTTTTTCAAAAAAATTATTTAATTTTTTCGAAAACAATAAACACCAATTTTTTTTAAACAATTTTCAACAACAAAAATTTTTTGGAGGCCCAATTAAAATTTTTTTTTTAATTTTAAAAATTTTAAAACAAAGGGGAATTTTCGGTTTTTTCAGCAACTTACCCCCCTAGAAAAAATAACGGGAAAGGGAGGAAAAAAAATTGAAAGGGGAGGCCCAAAAATTCCCGGCTTAAACAAAAAGGAGGCAACCCCTTTGAATTTCCCAAAATTTTCCCAAGTTGGAAAAAAATAACGTTTAATTTTTTAAAGGGTTTTTAACAGACAAAAATTTCCCCCAAAGAAAAATTTTAACCAACCTAAAAAAACAAAAAAATGGATAAATTTAAATTGACCCCGTTCAATGGTTTTTAAATTATGTAAAATTAAAAAACCAAAAAAAATCAAATAAACGAAGAACGAAATATTATAAAACACAATTGAAACGCAAATATAAATTCCAAAATGAATGAAGACAAAATTTAAATTTGAAAAAAAAATGTTTAAAACTAAATGTATGCGTTATAAATCGATTAAAGAAATTTATGTAATATGAAAAAAAAATGTTTAAAACTAAATGTATGAGTTATAAATCAATTAAAGAAATTTATGTAATATGAAGAAAAAAATGTTTAAAACTAAATGTATGAGTTATAAATCTATTAAAGAAATTTATGTAATATGAATAATTTGCAGAGACGCAAATTTCCTAAGGGTGGAGGTGTTATGTATGTATGTTATGTATTATGTCCAGATATTCCCCACACCCTACACATCATATTCCGTACGCTTCCCAACACTTAATCTCTATTTCTCCTTGTCTCCCATCTCTTATTGCAATAATTATCATGTCGCCCACTCCAACCGTTATTCGCTTTAAGCACGCTTTGGGCATTCTAGAGTAATCAGAAGAAGTCAGTTGTACGTTTGAAATTGTTGAATAAAGAACTCGCTAAATAAATATAACCAAAAGAACTCATTTTTATACTTATAACGGAAAGAACTCGTTTGATACTTAACTATATAATTAGTATAGAAGAGATGCGGTTAACGAAGATCGCAACCCCGAAAATATTGGCCAGTTGGTAATTTTGCCTTCTTCGTTTACTGGCTCACCTCGATATTTGCATGAACGGACACAAGATGAATTCTTATATGTCCGTCATTATGGTAGACCTGACTTATTTGTAACTTTTACACGTAATCCAGAATGGAGTGATATCAAAAACGAATTGTTTCCAAATCAACGACCATGTGAGCGTCATGACATTGTTTCAAGAATATTCCATATCAAACTACATCAACTCATGAGTATAATTACGAAAAAAGAAATTTTTGGGAAAGTTAGGTGCCATATGTTTACAGTTGAATGGCAAAAACGGGGTTTGCCTCACGCGCATATTTTAATTTGGCTAGCAGACAAAGTTCTACCCGATGAAATGGATCGGATTATATCAGCGGAAATTCCAAATAAAGAAGTAGATCCTTTGCTGTATGATATTGTTACTAAAAATATGATCCACGGTCCATGTGGGTCTAATAACCCATCAGCACCCTGCATGTCGAATGGACGATGCTCAAAAAGATACCCGCGCGAGTTTCTGTAGCATACTCAGACCGGAGAAGATGGATATCCAAAATATAGGCGAAAGTCTCCAGCGGATGGCGGACATACCCATTTACTTGCCTCTGGGTACAAAGTCGACAATCGATGGATTGTTCCATATTGCCCCGTTCTTTCCAGGTGTTTCTCCGCCCACATCAATGTAGAGTACTGCCATTCTGTGCAAGCAATTAAATACATTTGTAAATATGTCAACAAAGGCAGCGACGCAGCGACCTTTTCTGTTCAGAACAATAAAGACGAGGTGCAAAATTTTTTGAATGGACGATATCTAAGTACATCGGAGAGTATTTGGAGGTTATTGGGATTTTCGGTTCATGAGCGTTTCCCAACAGTTGTACATTTATCTGTTCGCTTAGAAAATGGACAAAGAGTGTACTTCACACCGAATAATGTTGAACACGTGCTACAGCAAAAACCACAAACAACTTTGACAGCATTTTTTTTCCCTTTGTTCCGTTGATAATTTTGCAAAAACTTTGTTGTATTCTGAAGTACCCACATTCTACACCTGGACTAATAAAAAATGGCAACGTAGAAAACGTGGACAGAATGTCCCTAATCATCCCGGTATTAAGCGAGATACTGCGTTAGGAAGGGTATACACAATACATCCCAATTACTCAGAATGCTTCTACCTTAGACTATTGCTGCATCATGTTCGAGGACCGACATCTTTCACTGATTTACGGCGAGTAGATGGTCAACTATATTCAACATATCAGGCGGCTTGCCGAGCACGACAATTGCTACAGGACGATAGCCACTGGAAGAATACATTGTTTGATGCCACCATTTCTGATAGCGCATGCAAAATGCGAGAGCTTTTTGCAATAATGCTTATTTATTGTGAAATTTCTGATCCGAAAGGATTATGGAATTTATTCCGTAAAGATTTATGTGCAGATATTTTACATAATATGCGCGAGAGTAGTAATGATCCTGAGATGGAGTTTACTGGTGACTTTTTAATACAGGACTAATTTTACTTGAGAATTTAGTTTTCTCTTACGGAGGAAAACACCTAAAGGATTTCGGTTTGCCTGAACCAAATCGAAGTAACTCAAACTTAGACCCCATTTGTTACCGCGGGAAACAACGTATAATACCCATGAGCTACAGCAATTTTTACTAGCAAATGAACCAAAGCTAACGTCAGAGCAACGAATAATATACGATAAGATCATTTCAAGTGTGGATAATAATATGGGAAATGTTTTTTTTATAGACGCGCCAGGAGGGACAGGCAAAACCTTCGTAACTTCACTAATTTTAGCTAAAGTTCGTGGTGAAGGCAAAATTGCTGTTGCAGTTGCTTCTTCAGGTATTGCTGCTACTCTTCTGTGTGGAGGAAGAACTGCTCATTCTACGTTTAAGCTACCACTTAGTTTTTTACCGGAACAAAGGTATACCTGTTCGATCAAGAAAAATAGCCCTATGGCCGAAATACTTCAGAAAGCATCGCTAATAATATGGGACGAGTGCACAATGTCTCATAAGTGTCATATCGATGCGGTCGATATAACTCTTAAAGATTTAAGATCTTCGCATGCGGCAATGGGTGGAGTTACATTCGTATTCACAGGAGACTTTTGACAAACTCTACCGGTGATTCCTAAGGGTACAAGAGCAGATATTGTTAACGCGTGCATAAAGAAATCGGAATTGTGGTCTCATGTACAAAAATTAAAATTGACTGCCAATATGCGAATAAAGCTTTGTGGAGCTGGACCATCCAATCGGTTTGCAAAGTTCCTACTTAAAATAGGTAACGGTTGCAAATCTGTCACCAAAGATGGTTATGTAATAATGCCAGATATTGCAGGAACCTGTGTTAGAACAGTTGACCAACTTATTGATAACCTGTAGCCAGATATTACGTTGTTCTCTATCCAACGGAGTTTCTTAACTCTCTTAATCCCTCGGGACTACCCCCATTTCAACTAGAACTTAAAATTGGTACGCCAATAATCCTTCTACGAAATCTTAAGCCTCCCAATTTATGTAATGGCACTCGACTGAAGATAACGCAATTGATGGCTAATATCATTCAAGCAAACATTTTAACCGGACCTGCAGCAGGCGAAAGCACAATGATCCCTCGGATACCAATGATACCTACAGATCTTCCATTTAGTTTCAAAAGAGTACAGTTCCCCGTTAAGACGTGTTTTGCGATTACCATTAATAAGTCCCAAGGGCAAACATTTAATACTGTTGGCATAGATCTTCGAAACGAAGTATTTTCTCACGGTCAATTATATGTGGCTCTGTCACGAATTGGTTCCCCGCAAAACCAAACTGTTCTCATTTCTGGCAATGGAAATAAAACAAAAAATGTTGTATTCACTGAAGTTTTTAATAATTAAAATATATCCTTTTTGGTTATTGTTCCAAAATACATCAATTATAGTATATCTTATTTCATATCTTGAATTAATATTTACTCTATACAATCCTATTTATTTTATGTAAGAGTTTTGAATTGTTACCTTTTTGTTATCTATTTTTAATTTTTCTGTAAAAAAGAATTTAATAAACAAATTATTCATAACGTTAATGAATTTAAAAGTGTTTGCAATTAATTCAAGTATGGGTAGTAAATATTTGTAAGTCTAACATAAGTTACACATTATACTCATGTATGTGTGTTTACATGTACGAATAAAGGTATTCTTTCATTTGCATTTTAAACTACATTAAATTCTTTCCAATACCCTCATCGTTTTAGTTTTTGCGGCGTAACAAAGTACGCCGGGTATTTGCTAGTATTGAATATTATTGAAATGACAAGCGATCTCCGGCGGCGCCAAAAAAAAGGTTCTCCACTGCTGCCATGAGTGCAGCCTTCTCTGGTGATAAAACCTGAAAAAAAAGTTCTCATGAAATTAAAACATATTGTCTGTACGGTGACACTCGGACTAATAAAAAAAATCAAAAATTGACAAAATGGCGGCATGTTAAAAAAAAAGTTAAATTTCTCCCAAAATGATGGTCGTTTTTGGCCTGCCAAGATTTGATTTTTGATTAGATCAAGAAACTGGATGGTCATCGCATGGAGAACTATATAAAGAGGATGCAAAAAAATTTGATAGTGATTGGATCATTTGTCTCCGAGTAATCACTCCAGAAAATTCGAAAAATGCTGTTTCGAGAAAAACGCGTTAAAAAAATGTCCCGTATCTAATGCAATTATCTAACTGCCGAGCGGCTATTCTTTTAAATGGCTGTAACTCAAAAACTGTTTCAGATATCGATTTGAAATTTTAGTACGTTATTTTTAAAGGTGTAACCTATGGAAATATGAAAAAAACGATTTTTTGAAAATTTCATACTAGGTGTGCCCCTTAAGGAAAAGAACAACTCTGAACAAACTGTTTGTAATCTTCCGTTTCATAATCTAAGTAATTGCGAAAGCAATTTTAATTGCGTCCATTGACACAAGAGGCATCACTTAATGTTACACTTTAATAATTTTCCTAATATAGCCCAAAGTAACGCTATCTCAAAAAGAACCACGGGTTAAGTTGCAACTACTAAATTACGCGAATGGGCGGAAATGTAATACAAAACTGATATAAAATCTGTCCCATTACCCTAATTTCAAGCACAACAGATAGTCTTACCGCAACTTATCAACATGCTTCCAAGCTATCATATGAATAGCAAGCATTGGCAAAAGGTTACATACCTAAAGCTAGCAGATCTCAACTGCAATACCCCCGCTCAAATAAACCTTCTATTAGACAGCGACCTTATACCGGAAATTATACTAGAAGGTGTTGGTAAAATTTCAAACATCCTTCTACCTCAAGCATTCATTAGCCATTTGTAAACTCCACAAACTGACAAAAGCATACAAGTCCTTATCACAGGTAATAAATGCATTTAACAACGCACGGTTTCCCTTAAAAAATATCACAGCTAATTATCCAAATCTTAAAAATATACCAAACAGCAACTTGTTGGTTGGTTTCGAACGTCTCAAATACTTGACCTAGTAAGTTCAGCCCCGTGGCGAAACGTAGCAGTGTTCCTTGAATAATTTTTGTCGTTCCCCCGAGCTTGGCAGTCGCCAAAATGCTCAAGTTCCTAGAGCGGCTTAAACTTAAAGGCGGAATGGCAACTTACTCTTATCGCATTATTCCAAACGTGGTACTTTAGCCGAGAAGAGAATCGACGACGATTGATAAAAAGAACTCACTCTTAGTTCTAAACCCATTTCTGGACACGAACGGTCTGCTTCGTGCCAATGGACGGCTTGCTAATTCAAGCCTAATTTACAACGAACGCCACCCCAAAATAAAAACAGAGAAGTCTCCATTTGCCACATTATTCCCTAATTACATCGACATATTAATGCTACACGCCGAACATAGCCTCATGCAACATATGGAACGCCAAGAGTATGACATTCCCTGTCTGGAACCTTAAATAAAGAAGTGCATTTTCATATACAAGATCTGCACTATGCCTTAGCAGCAAGTGCGAACGCAGACTATGTCAGCACTTCCACCTGAACGCGGTAACTTCGCTCTGCCTTTCACCCCTACAGGTGTCGATTTTGCTGGGCCCTTTCAGATAAAGGCAACCATGATAGGATCTCCTACACTTATGAAGGGCTATGTGGCTGTCTTTGTTTCACATCAAAAACAGTACAATTTGAGCTATGTAAAAACCTGACAACAGAGGCTTTTTTCGAGGCATTTGTTCGCTTCGTGGGACGACGTGGTTTTCGATCAAAAACCATAAGCGATTAGGGCAACCATTTCTCGGAGCTCAAAGAACTCCTCACCTGACATTGTCCAAAACTACGCCCCAACGTATCAACTGGCTCATCCCCGCAAGCGCTCCTCACATGGGTGGTTTATGGGAATCAGCTGGAAAAAACTTCAAATCTTATTTCAAGAAGCTGTCTCTCAACCACAAATTAAATTATAAAGAATTCACGACATTTCACAACGGTTCAGATGGTCATAACGGGTAAGTCTGAGCTCAGGCTACTACCGGGATCACAGCTGTCGGATAATGGGCAGCCTATGCTAAGTAGATTAGCTGCGAGTAGCAATATGCAGCCCCCGATCAAGAGCTGCAGGAGAGGGAGGCTTGGCTCAAAACTCCTAATACGCCCAATGAACCTCCAGCGAAGAGGCGAGAAGATGCCGCCTTTAAATAAGCGTCCACCGAGGAGAACCTATCCACGAGAGGGAGGCAACAAAGCAACTAGCATAGAGTGAGCAGCACCAAAAGTACACAGACGCCGGCGAAAACCCTGGGCAAGCGTCATCAGAGTCGAGGCCAGTAACGTTCTGATTATGGAATACTGGAAACCAATAATGAACTAGTTTGACAAAGGGTTGGTGAGGGCAGTATTCCATCGCCTTAATATGTAAGAGTGACATCTTACCGAAATGGCTTCCAGATTAACACTGCTCTCACCTCTTCTTCTTCTTTACTGGCGTAGACACCGCTTACGCGATTATAGCCGAGTCGACAACAGCGCGCCAGTCGTTTCTTCTCTAGGCTACGTGGATATTCCAAGCGAGGCCAGGTCTTTCTCCACTTGGTCCTTCCAACGGAATGGAGGTCTTCCTCTTCCTCTGCTTCCCGCGGCGGGTACTGCGTCGAATACTTTCAGAGCTGGAGTGTTTTCATCCATCCGGACAACATGACCTAGCCAGCGTAGCCGCTGTCTTTTAATTCGCTGAACTATGTCAATGTCGTCGTATATCTCGTACAGCTCATAGTTCCATCGAATGCGATATTCGCCGTGGCCAACGCGCAAAGGACCATAAATCTTTCGCAGAACCTTTCTCTCGAAAATTCGCAACGCCGACTCATCCGTTGTTGACATCGTCCAAGCCTCTGCACCATATAGTAGGACGGGAATTATGAGTGACTTATAGAGTTTGGCTTTTGTTTGTCGAGAGAGGACTTTGCTTCTCAATTGCCTACTTAGTCCGAAGTAGCACCTGTTGGCAAGAGTTATCCTGCGTTGGATTTCTAGGCTGACATTGTTGGTGGTGTTTACGCTGGTTCCAAGATAGACGAAATTATCTACAACTTCAAAGTTATGACTGTCAACAGTGACGTGAGTGCCAAGTCGCGAGTGCGACGACTGTTTGTTTGATGACAGGAGATATTTCGTCTTGCCCTCGTTCACTGCCAGACCCATTTCTTTTGCTTCCTTGTCCAGTCTGGAGATAGCAGAACTAACGGCGCGGGTGTTGAGGCCGATGATATCAATATCATCGGCATACGCCAGCAGTTGTACACTCTTATAGAAGATGGTACCTTCTCTGTTGAGTTCTGCAGCTCGAACTATTTTCTCCAGAAGCAGGTTGAAAAAGTCGCACGATAGGGAATCGCCTTGTCTGAAACCTCGTTTGGTATCGAACGGCTCGGAGAGGTTCTTCCCGATTCTGACGGAGCTTTTCGTGTTGCTCAACGTCAGCTTACACAGCCGTATTAGTTTTGCGGGGATACCAAATTCAGACATCGCGGCATAAAGGCAGCTCCTTTTCGTGCTGTCGAAAGCAGCTTTGAAATCGACGAAGAGGTGGTGTGTGTCGATTCTCCTTTCACGAGTCTTTTCCAAGATTTGGCGCATCGTGAATATCTGGTCGGTTGTTGATTTACCAGGTCTAAAGCCACACTGATAAGGTCCAATCAGTTTGTTGACGGTGGGCTTTAATCTTTCACACAATACGCTCGACAGAACCTTATATGCGATGTTGAGGAGGCTAATCCCACGGTAGTTGGCGCAGATTGTGGGGTCTCCTTTTTTGTGGATTGGGCATAGCACACTTAAATTCCAATCGTTGGGCATACTTTCGTCCGACCATATTTTGCAAAGAAGCTGATGCATGCACCTTATCAGCTCTTTGCCGCCGTGTTTGAATAGCTCGGCCGGCAATCCATCGGCCCTCGCCGCTTTGTTGTTCTTCAGGCGGGTAATTGCTATTCGAACTTCTTCATGGTTGGGTAATGGAACTTCTGCTCCATCGTCATCGATTGGGGTATCGGGTTCGTTTTCTCCTGGTGTTGTGAGTTCACTGCCATTCAGTAGGCTGGAGAAGTGTTCCCTCCATAATTTAAGTATGCTCTGGGCATCGGTAACTAGATCACCTTTGGGGGTTCTGCAAGAGTATGCTCCGGTCTTGAAACCTTCTGTAAGCCGCCGCATCTTTTCGTAGAATTTTCGAGCATTACCCCTGTCGGCCAGCTTATCAAGCTCTTCGTACTCACGCATTTCGGCCTCTTTCTTTTTCTGTCTACAAATGCGTCTCGCTTCCCTCTTCAACTCTCGGTATCTATCCCATCCCGCACGTGTTGTGGTCGATCGTAACGTTGCGAGGTAGGCAGCCTGTTTTCTCTCCGCTGCGACACGGCAATCGTCGTCGTACCAGCTGTTCTTTTGCACTTTCCGAAAACCAATGGTTTCGGTTGCAGCTGTACGTAAGGAGTTTGAAATGCGGTCCCACAGTTCCCTCATACCGAGTTGTTGACGAGTGCTCTCAGAGAGCAGGAGTGCAAGCCGAGTAGAAAAACGTTCGGCTGTCTGTTGTGATTGCAGCTTCTCGACGTTGAACCATCCTTGTGTTTGTTGGCGTGCGTTTTTTGCCGCACAGAGGCGGGTGCGAATTTTGGCTGCAACAATATAGTGGTCCGAGTCGATGTTAGGTCCTCGGAGCGCACGCACATCTAAAACACTGGAGACGTGTCTTCCGTCTATCACAACATGATCGATCTGGTTGGTGGTTTTTCGATCCGGAGACAGCCAGGTAGCTTGATGTATCTTCTTATGCTGGAATCTAGTACTACAGATAACAAGATTTCGAGCCCCGGCGAAGTCGATCACCCTCAACTCATTTTGGGATGTTTCCTCGTGGAGGCTGAATTTACCGACCGTAGTGCCAAAGATACCTTCTTTGCCCACTCTGGCGTTGAAGTCGCCAAGCACGATTTTGACATCGTGGCGGAGGCATCTCTCATAAGTGCGCTCCAAGCACTCATAAAAGGCATGTTTGGTCACATTGTCCTTCTCTTCCGTCGGGGCGTGAGCGCAAATCAGCGATATGTTGAAGAACCTCGCTTTGACGCGGATTGAGGCTAGACGTTCATTCTCCGGAGTGAATGATAGTACTCGGCGACGGAGTCTCTCTCCCACGACAAATCCAACACCAAACTTGCGCTCCTTTATATGGCCAGTGTAGTAAATGTCACAAGGACCTACTCGTCTCTGTCTTTGTCCCATCCATCGCATTTCTTGGACAGCGGAGATGTCAGCCTTTATCTTTACGAGGACATCTATCAGCTGGGCAGCGGCACCTTCCCAATTAAGGGACCGGACATTCCAGGTGCATGCCCTCAAATCATAGTCCTTATTTCGTTTGCCATGGTCGTCATCAAAAGGGGGGGCTCTCATCCGAGGCTGTTTATGATTTTTCATTGGGGGTGTTTTTTTACGTGGCGGGTCCCAAACCCAGCGCACAACCCTATGCAGGGGTGTTTCGCCTTCTCACTTTAGCTCGCCTTCAAACGGATGTTCTTAGGCTACCCAGAGGATACTTGGTCAAAGACCGGAAGTCGTGAGCTGCTTGAGTCATATGTAAAAGAATCGTTTCTGGCCACTCCCAAGTGAATGGCGATCAGAGAACTTTCCTCACTTGCGTGAACTTATACACATGACTCCATCCTCCATCCTAAAAAAATTAATAGTTCAATAAAATAAGCACCCTAATGTATATATATCCTTAAAGAAAGTATACTTTACATAGATATATGTATATATAACCCCGCACCAGAAGAAATAATATCAAGTAATGCAAAACATGTGACGTTTAGGTAATAAAAAAATTAATACTTATAATAAAATTTTTGTAGAAAAAAAAAATTCAGATACTAGTTTTCAAAACGCCTCAAAAAATGAACTGCAATTAAGCTCGAATATTAGGAATTTTATTCATACTGCGAAATTCGTTTCGGTTTTTAAAAAATTATTTGATATTTAAGATTTCGTTAAGGCTCTTGTACCCACTAAAAAAAAGTTTGTATGTTCCCCTGAACAGTTCGAGTTTTTAGATGAGGCTGAACAAATTTTAAAAATTATTTGGGTCGTAGATGATTTAGAAAGCAACACAACCAAAAGTTTTAAGTTTGTTTAGGAAATCGTGGGGCTTACGTTACGTAAACATCGTAACAAAAAAAAAATGTGAGCTGACTTTAGAACCTGATGCTACAGTAATTTCGGAACATAGTAATAATGTTCTACTTAAAATGTGCAATGATTCACTATTGAATTCCCTTTATCGACAGGACTTTCGAAGTTTACCACGGCCTGAACACTCTCTCGTTAGATCAATTACATTAGATAGTAGTTTAGAAATGAGCTTAGCTTCTTTTGTGGCTATTTTTATTTAAAAAATTTCAAATTGCTCACATGCTTCCTGCCTCTACCATATTTAAGAGATGAAATTCCTTCGGACGAATTTATCTTCATGTATCAAAATCAAATAGTGAAATGCAACATAGTGAAACCGTCTGAGGATTTAATTTAGTGGTTTCAATAAGCGAACTTAAACTTATAATAGAAATTAAAAAATCAAAATTTTTTAAACAGGTATCCTAATAATACTAATAATATATAATATTAGAAAGCAATTTTTTAGAAAAATTAGAATTTGGGATTTAAATGTACGCATTTGTTTATATGTAAATAATAGGTTGTCAAAAAATTTATTATTTATTTATACTGTGATATTTTTATATATTTTGTTACATGAATTGTTATCATTTTGTATTTTTTTTTATGTAAATAAATGTATTAATGTGTGATTTAGTGCACCCAAAACTAACTTCGGTAACGTGCCGTTTTGCATACTTCCGGTGGTGTGGAAAGTGCAATTGGGCACTTTCTGGCCACAATGGAAAATGTTATAAAAAACGCTTAGTTTCAGGCGCTCTCACACTGGAATTATCTCTGGTTTTGTCCCAGTCGGTTGCATAGGGATTACCTGCGAGCCACTTATTTAATTGATTTTAGGCTGAGCCAATCCAATTAATTGATCGTTTATTAATTTTCACGTTTCTTGTCTTTAGTTGGTCTAGAAGGTTTTCAATTTGTGTGATTTGGTACTCCAAATTATATTGTGTTTTATTGTGACTAATGGGCTCTTATATTCGTAGATGTCCGCCGTAGCTGCCGTTAAGCATGGTAACAATCTAAGAAATCAGTTTTTTTAAATAAGATTAATGAATATTAATGTATACGTTTATTATTTATATATATAATTTGTCTTTGCCTACTGTATCTTTGTTAAAAATTGGTTTGTTCTTCTTTTTTATTTGATTGTCTTCTTTCAAAACTATTTCATATAGTTAAAATTTTTGTATGTTTTTCCTTTTCCTATTGTGCCAGGTTAACGTTTTCTCTTGATACCTAACAAGTTCGTGTCTTATATCGCTGTTGACAATGGCTGGTTTTCTGTTTCACGCTGAATGAATCGCATTATTGTATCTATCTACAGCAGTGGTTCCCAAACTTTTTTTGTCTACCGCCCACTTTGAGAATAAATATTTTTTTAGCACCCCCATATTTTCACCTATTTAAAAACCACTATAACTTCAAATTAATTATTGTGACCTATATATGTATATTAACGGAGAATTCTAAGCGAAACTTTTACTATAACCAGCAACTTGAAATCTGAGAGCAGTAGGTAACATACAACGGCGCTTAGGTCTAAAGTTAACTCTTACGGGCTCCAAATAAAACTAAAATAATCGATACATATATAAAAACTAATGTGAAGGATGAATCTGATGCTGTTTAATAAGTTTGTTAATATCAGGTTCCAATTTACTTAAGAACAGTTGCAATTCGCCACGTTCGGTAACATGCAAACGATTTCTATTTTTAGTAAGCAGTGTTGTCACAGCACTAAATCCACACACAAGTATGACGATGGGAATGCTATCAAGAATCGTTGAACGATTGACCACAATCCAGGGTACAATTGCGAGATCGGTTTTTGTAGCCAAAATTCTTTGTAACCATTTTTGAACTTGATTTTTATTTCCTCGTTTGTTGTCAATTCTATAAGTTCTTCTTCCAGCTGAGGTGACATTGCAGTGTTGACATTTGAAAACGGATCCAACACCCAGTCTGGTATTTCCAAGTTCAAAATGTCCTGGTGTCGTTCGGTGAAGTCATTGTGGAGGTTTTCCAAATGTTGGTAGTAGGTAAACAATTCGTTATTAATGCATGATACTGAAAAATTCGGAAAATTGTGAAACTTACGTCTGCTAGATTCTTTTTGTGTAGAAGCAGTTTGGCTGCGAAAGCAGCAACGACGTTTTTTGTTTTAATTAAATTTAGTTTATCGCCTTGCAGTTGGAGATTCATGTCGTTGAACAATTTATACAGGTCTGTCATGTAAGCTATATCATTCTTTGATGTTATGAGCTTGTCTTGAAATTCTGTATCTTTAGTTTGCAAAAACTCTATAACAGAGTCAAACAGGTTGTAGAATCAAGTCAGACAATTGCCTCTTGATAGGCAACGAACTTCAGTATGAAACAACAAACGATTGAAATCCTCGTCATTAGTAACACAAAACTGATGAAATAATCTATCATTCAAAGAGCTGTGCGGATTTTATTGACTGCTTTGATGACATATTGCAGTGATTGAAATAGTTTTTCACTTAAGTTTTTAGCAACTAAATGTTGTCTATGAATAACGCAATGTACACCAAGGACATCTGGAATTTTATTTTTTAATTGCGCTATTAAGCCTTTATGGCACCCTATCATGACCGGAGCGCCATCCGTGGCAATTTAAATAATATTTTTCAAAGGAATCTCTTTCTCATCGCAAAACTTTTCCAATATATTGAATATATGTTCGTCTTTTGTGTCGGTCTCTAAATTTCCAGCAAATAATAGTTCTTCACATATTTTCTCATCTTTAATAAACCTCACGTAAGACAACAACAATGCTCCATTAGTTGGTAAAGTGGACTCATCGAACTGAATTGCGAATTGGCTTGTCCTTAGGTGATCGCACAATGATTCTTCAATGTTTTCAGCTATTTCATCAATTCGTCTTTGCACAGAATTATTACGCAAAGGAATTTTTCGGATAATATCTGCGGCCGGTTTATGAAGAACGGTACTTATTACTTCATTTAATGCTGGCAATATTAACTCTTCCCCGATGTTATGTGTTTGCCTTTTTGAGCAATTAACAAAGAGATATTGTACGAAGCTCGAAGTCCGTCGTCATCTTGCTTAGCAGCCGCCGAAAATAGTTTTGCTACACTTACCTGACTATTATGCTTCTTCTCTAGGTCTTGAAAATATGCTACATTCTTGTCTCTCTTATCTGGATTCATTTTGTTCAAATGATCTTGCAGTCTTGAAGGCTTCATTGCTTCATTCGAAAATGTTTTTAGACATAGAAGACACAAGGGCGAGGATGGGTTTGTGGGATTTTCAAAGAATCCGAATTTAATGTATTCCTCACAGTATTGCCGTCTCTTCTTTTTTACTTCCGACATTGTTTTGCTTCGAGAAATACGTTTAACTTCGCAAGTAGTGTAAAGGAGGCGTAAGTAATGCTCATCTATTGCGCGCAAAACCAAAAATGAAAATAAAATAAATATCACTTTGTTTATATAGGAATGCTAAAGCACAATTATTATATTGTGGTCCAAAAATATGAATTCTTATTTTTCCTAGAAATACATTTCTAAAAAAAGGATCTTTCTCCTTTTCGTATTATCTTATTTTTCCCAGAAATACATTTGTAAAAATGGATCTTTCTCCTTTCTAATTATCTTATTTTTTTTTATTTTCTGCAGAAATACATTTGTAAGAAAGGATAAAGATCCTTTTTGTATTTTCCACATAAAAGATTTAAGGAGTTCAAAAGCTCAAAACGTGCGCTACATCAGCTACCTACCCGACAGCATTTCGCAAATGATAAAATAAATTTTTTAAGAGCTCAAAGGTAGCGCATGCTCATCAGCTCGAACCTAAGTACCTACTTTACACCTTTGCGCAAATGAATATTTTATATAGCAAATGCCCACATACAGATTTGGCAATGGCAATAGCAATACGTTTGACTGTTAGTATTCTATAAATTCAATTCTGTCGAGATGCCCCGTTATGAAACGGAGCGACCGATTGACATGACTTTCATTTTTTCTATGTTCAATAAAATAGGACAGATATATGAACTACGCGGAGAGAAATATAGAACCGAGTTTGAGCAATCTTTTAATTCATTTTAGTTGATGTTCACAAGTTTATGTTGAGAGTCAAGAGCTCATGTAATCGTTGTCTAAGAGGCCTCCTAGCTAAATAAAATTACAAATAACCCCCCCAGGCCTCTACACAACGCCCCCATTCTCTTTCTGGGTCTCTTATCGCCCCCCTTGACACCTGCAGCGCCCACAAAGGGGCGTTATCGCCCACTTTGGGAAACACTGATCTACAGCGATGTTAATAATTTCTTTAATAGATTAATCAGTATATTCGGTTTGAAGGTATATGACTATTTCAATAGAGTGCATGCGTTCTATGGCGCCATTTATTTCACTTTTCTGAGGAGGGGTCAAATATATTTCTATTCAATGCTTCTAGCTAATTTAACGTGATTGGACTGATGAAACTGCCTTCATTGTCCATTACCACGGTTTCTGGTACAGAGAAGTAATGAAGCAGTTTTATTAGTTTGTCTCGGATATTTAAAACGGATTTGTTTTTTATCCTAAAAAAATTCACAAATTTCAAACATTTACATAATGCAGTTCTTAGAATGTACATAACAGTGTTTTTTAAATTTTTGTTGAAATTAGTTGTTTCAAGGATTTTTGCTCTAAATTCTTACTGTACATAAACTTTATTGATTCACTATATCAATTCAGGATATATATTTTTCACCAGCGACTTCAATAATGTCTATGTGGAGGATTTCGGTGGAATAAGTTAGAATAGGTGTAGCTCGGATTTTGGGCTTACAAATTTTTTTTGTAATTTTTTATTAGTTTGGCAATTTGAGGAAAATAATATTTTTCCAATATTAGTTCCTTGTTTTCTCTCCCATTCCAATGCGTTTTGTGTTCTTCTTTGATAATCTAAAACTTATTTTTATCACTACAAAAATCTCTTAGAATTCTTTAGGTACTTTTAATTTTAAATTTTGAGAAAAATTCTTTAAATATTTTTTGTAATAAGGCGATGTAGTGTTCTGGAATTTTGACTACATTTACTATTTTTGGGTTAAGGTTATTTTTTAAAATGCTTTTTATGGCTTCTTTATTAAGACGTGTTTTGGCTATATAGTGTCTATGGTAATTTGGATATGGTTCTTCATGACTTTCTAACTCTTGTCCTTCTGAAATAATTATTTGTGATTTAAACACGTTTGTTGGGTTGGTACCACCACTTACATTGGATATTTGGTATAGCTAACGTACCGTATCCAATCGGTGCACATCTCATCCATAAACTCGTATTAGTTGTGGACCTCAAACGCGGTCGCTTTGTAGACCTTAACTCAGTCTCGCACGTGTAGGCTCCTACGCAACCGCCCCCATTACAGCAGTCATAGCCCTAACCGAGAACTGCACAACAACCACTTAGCCAAACCAATTGGCCAATGACAACAGAACGCCGCACAGCTGCACTCTCCCCGAGGCAATAAATTCGCCACGTACATCACCCAGCCTACCTGCACCAAGCACCCGTGCCAGAGCCTAGTAGTGGAACTCAACCTTAAAAAACATCCAGCAAGACTTTATTATTTCTTTCTCCGGATATTCTACATTTTAATTTTAAGAAGCGTCACTTCTTGTACAGACACCAACAAGTGTAGAAGTCTTTTGAGTTATCTTAATAAATAATAGTTTAAATATTAAATGTGGTGTTTTATTACCGCCATAGGTGCATGCATCTCCTTTTCTATTTTGTTAAGAGATCTTGAGATATAAGTAATTGGTTTATCTTTACCAATTTCTCCATGTGAAAGAACAGATTCAATTTCTAAATTGGAAGCGTTTGTTGTTAAAATGAAGGCTTTGTTAAATCCGGAAATGTAAGAATTTCTGAAGACATGAGTAATTCCTTTAAGCTTTCTAAGGTTAGCTTCCAATTACAGGAAATTTATTAAGGATTTCGCAAAAATTGCTAAGCCGCTCATACTTATATCAAGCGAGAAGTCTTTACGCTCAGACAAAAGCAAATTAATCAAAAAATCGTTAAATTATTTTAAACATTTGCTCATGGTGGAGGTTGTTTGACATATTTTATATTATTTTTGAAGTTTTTTTAGTGTCCTTACATGGCAAAAGGTATGAATTCGGAAGAGCAAACATTGAAACATTGACTTGTAACTATCAAGGACTGAAAAAATATATACATATAATATGTCAAGAATAGCGACGTTTGTAATAGAGCAAAATACGATCGTAAGGCAATAGAAATAAAGTCGTCACGTAAAGAGCTGTCAGAGAACGTTTATCATAGAGAATGTTCACGCAGAGAACGTGCATTTATAGAGAAGGTTCACGATATCAAAAATTTAGGGATATTTCAATTTTGGGATATTTACTGTTTTGGATGAGTGCATTTCACCACAGAAAATTATTAGCGCCACTTAACATCAGGGGACACGAAAATAGCAGAATTGAGCATTTTCAGTGTTAAATGAGAAAAATAATGATAATTCCAATGTTAAGGAATGTACGCTTACAGATTCTCTTTTTTATTATGTGCAAACGATGCTGCATATAATTTATAGATCGGTATACAAATTAATTTTTTATTTTCTTTATTGGG
This sequence comes from Bactrocera correcta, assembly GCA_027475135.1. NCBI lineage: Eukaryota > Metazoa > Arthropoda > Insecta > Diptera > Tephritidae > Bactrocera > Bactrocera correcta. Next base: position 66,984,230 of record CM050322.1, read on the forward strand.
GTTTTTTTTTTAAGTAACTTATAACTTTTGCTTATAACTTATAACTCTCGCTTATAACTTATAACTCATAACTGCCCTATTTATCTCTTAATTTTAGTTCTTATAGTATTATATGCTGATCATGCAAAAAGGATGACTGTGGCATTTCTTGTTGCGTGATCAAGTTCTTCTTGTAATTGTATTCTAATAGATTTTATGATGACTTTGCAAATTGGCTATTGTTGTTTTTAATATTCTTTGTTTACGTTAATTCTATTTGTTGATGATAGGCTTTTGGCTTGATCCTATGGATGAATGTGGTGTCGACTTACATCACATATGTGTCTACTAGAGATGAATGGGATAGGGGTTTATTTTAGTGGGTTTGGGTTGCATTAACTACCCGCCTTGTTAAAAAAAGAAACGTCCTCGTTTCGGCTTAGGATGTTAATTCATCAATTTTGTGATAGATTCAAGCATATTGGCATTAGCTTCTTCAATTTTCCTTTTTATACCCTGAACAGGGTATATTAACTTTGTCACGATGTTTGTAACACCCAGAAGGAAGCGTCGGAGACCCTATAAAGTATATATATAAATGATCAGGATGTTGAGCTGAGTCGATTTAGCCATGTCCGTCTGTCTGTCCGTCTGTCCGTCTGTCCGTCTGTCTGTATATATACGAACTAGTCCCTCAGTTTTTAAGATATCCTTTTGAAATTTTGCAAACTTCATTTTCTCTTCAAGAAGCTGCTCATTTGTCGGAACGGCCGATATCGGACCACTATAGCATATAGCTGCCATATAAACTGAACGATCGGAATCAAGTTCTCATATGGAAAACTTTCGCATTTGACAATGTATCATCACCAAATTTGGTATGGATCATTTTGTAGGAAAAAAATGTAATATCCGAGAAAATTGTTCAGATCGGTTAGCTATAACATATAGCTGCCATACAAACTGAACGATCGGAATCAAGTTCTTGTATGGACAACTTTCACATTTGACAAGATATATTCACGAAATTTGGTATATATTATTTTCTAAGGCAACAATGTAATCTCCGAAGAAATTGTTCAGATCGGTTAACTATAGCATATAGCTGCCATACAAACTGAACGATCGGAATCAAGTTCTTGTATGGAAAACTTTCACATTTGACAAGATATATTCACGAAATTTGGTATAGATTATTTTCTAAGGCAACAATGTAATCTCCGAAGAAATTGTTCAGATCGGTTAACTATAGCATATAGCTGCCATACAAACTGAACGATCGGAATCAAGTTCTTGTATGGAAAACTTTAACATTTGACAAGATATATTCACGAAATTTGGTATAGATTATTTTTTAAGGTAACAATGTAATCTCCGAAGAAATTGTTCAGAACGGGTTACTATAGCATATAGCTTCTATACAAACTGGACACATAGTTACTAACAGAAATGCACCTGTGAAGGGTATTTAGCTTCGGTGCAACCGAAGTTAACGTTTTTTCTTGTTTTTATATTTTTTAATTTTTTGTCGGAGACATTATAAAGTATATATATAAATGATCAGTATGTTGAGCTGAGTCGATTTAGCCATGTCCGTCTGTCTTCCTCTGCGTCTGCTGTATATATACGAACGTCCTCAGTTTTTAAGATATCCTTTTGAATTTGCAAACGTATTTCTCCAAGAAGCTGTTCATTTGTCGAAGGCCTATGACCACTATAACATATAGCTCCATTAACTAACGATCGGAATCAAGCTCATATGGAAAACTTTCGCATTGACAATTATTTCACAATTTGACAGATTATTACGGAAAATGTATATGAGAATTTTCAAGGTAACTATGTAAGCTCCATACAAACTGAGCGATCGGAATAAGCTTGTATACAACTTTCACATTTAGCAAGATAATTCACGAAATTTGGTATATATTATTTTCTGGACAATGTAATTCCAAAGAAATGTTCAGATCGGTTAATATAGCATATAGCTAATACAAATGAGCATCGGAATCAATTCGTTCAACTTACTTAAAAGATATACTCACGAAATTTGGTATGTATTATTTTCTAAAGCAACAATGTAATCTCTGAAGAAATTCTTCAAATCAATTAACTATAGCATATAGCTGTCATACAAACTGAACGATCGGAATCAAGTTCTCATATGGTAAACTTTCGCATTTGACAATGTATCTTCACCAAATTTGGTATAGATTAATTTCTAAGGCAACAATGTAATCCCCAAAGAAATTATTCAGATCGGTTAACTATAGCATATAGCTACCATACAAACTGAACGATCGGAATCAAGTTCTTGTATGGAAAACTTTTACATTAGACAAGATATATTCACGAAATTAGGTATATATTATTTTCTAAGGCAACAATGTAATCTCTAAAAAACTTGTTCAGAACGGGTTACTAAGCATATAGCTTCCATACAAAGTGGACACATAGTTACTAACAGAAATGCACCTGTGAAGGGTATTTAGCTTCGGTGCAACCGAGGTTAACGTTTTTTCTTGTTTTTCTTTAATTTTAAGACATTCTCCTTTTTGATTATTTAAAATTTTAGAAAAGCAAGTTTCTTTAAAATTTATTTCACAATAGCTAGCACTTAATTCTATTTTACATGTTTTAATGTTAGAGTATGTGTTTTTACATTTAATTATTTCATTTTCTATTACTAATTTTCCATCATTTTGACTTATAGATTTAGCTTCATATAGTATACATATATCTTTAATTACAGGGTATTTAATATATATTACAATTATTTCATTATTCTGTACTATTTTAAATTTAGATGCGTCAATTACATCTGTGATTGTAAAATTATTGTGTTCATGACTTACAATATCTTTAATTTCTTTTATATTCAATACTGTTGGGTTAAGAATTCCGACTTTTCCTAATACAATAGTTTGGAGGGTATTTTCTAGATCTGTTAGTATTAATTTATTTCTGGGATACATTATGTTAATTGGGGTTGAACTATTCTCTATTTTACTGACAATATTTGTTAGTTGTATAACTACCTCAAATAATTTGGAATTTGTAGTAAACTGTCTATTGTTATTTTCTATGAGTTCAGATAATTTCGCGTTTATTCGTACGATATCGTCATGGTCTGGTGTTCTCGAAATCCATTTCCATATTGTACTGAGTTCATTTATACCTCTTTTTGATTTTCTCCCCGTCGTAATTTCTAATTGTGATATCAGTCGTTCTATTTGGTCCATTTCTAAGTCCGTGTTGAATTTATTATAATAAACTGTGTTTCCCGTATCACTAGTCTTGACTTTTATAAAGTTTGAGCAATGTGATTCCTTAATTAGTTTTGTTTTTGTGCCATATAGAATTTCTTTATATTATGTCAAATTTGTTATGTGAAATATGCCTCCCCAGTCAGTGTAAGTCGCGGCTGGTCCAATTTCTATTAGGACATAATCGTCTCTCGTATAGTCAGTAATTTCGCATTGAGTGAATGGTATCAAAAGGATAATTATTGATGTAAGAATCATTTTCTGGAATTAATTTTATAATTTTATATTATCTTTATGAACTATTCTTGACTTGCTATATATTTTTACAGTATTACCTAAATCTTCTTTTACCCTTTGTTTTTTGTATTTTGGTTGTAGTTTATTTCTTTCTCCTATTATTTTTTCATATATAACGTCGTTCTTTTTATATGTTTTTATTATTCTATTCTTATTATTTCTATCATTTTTCCCTGTGCATTGCTTAGCTTTAATGGTATTTCATTGTGTGTAATTTTATTAAGATATATATCTATAGGTTCTTTATCAGTTACGGAATGGATTGATTTATTGTATTGTTGTGCAGCCCTGTAGATACTTTCAAAATCGCTAATTAAATGGTATTCCAGTTGAGTGCAACGTGATAGTTCTATTAGGGTTGAATGTACTCTTTCAACTTGACCATTTGTGGTACTATGTTTCGGGTTGCAATAATAAACTTCAATGTTCATCCTCTGCATTAAAGATTTGAATTAAATTGAAGAGAAACCTGGTTCATTATCACAGGTAATGTGGTTTGTCTCGGGAAAGCTTTGAAGTATGTCGAGGACCTTTTGATCTAGGTCTATTCTGTCATCTATGTGTTTGATTACTAAGTATTTGGAATAAGCGTCTACTGCTGTTAAGAACTTTAATTTCTGTACAAAAAATATGTCTATATAACCCTTTCACTTTCTGGTAGAGGAGCTTCACCGATTGGCACTCTTTGAGGGTGGCAATTGTATTTGTTTTTGTTACATATGTCACAATTTCCAACATATTCCTTAAATTTTTTGGTCATGTCTGGCCAATAATATAATTTACATATTTGTTTTAAGTTTTCTCTAAAATTTCTATGTGCTCGATTGTGTGTTTCCTCGACAATCATGTTTTGATCTTCTGTGTTAGTTATGTCCGTTGGGAAGTTTTTAGTATAAAGAAATTTAATATTGAATGTTTCTAATAATTTGAATTTTATTTCGTTCAAATCTTCTACGGTGCAATGTATACCTGTAACCACATTTGGTTTCAAAAATTCTTTAAGTATATTTATCAAATTGTCAACTGTATCATAATCTATAATGTTCCGAAATTTGTAATTGATTCATGTATTGTGAGTCTAGCTTTACTCAGTAATATCTGTTGCGAATATTGATTTAGTGGTCGGGTTGTTTCTGCTATATTTATATTGTCGCTACTTTCTGCTGAATGTTGAGTGCTGTTACTTGAAATGTCTGATATATTGTGTAAGTATTATCGTGAAATAGCGTCTGCTACAACGTTAGTTTTTCCCGGTTTGTATATGATTTTTGGAGAATATTCTTCGATTAATGCATGCCATCGCTTCATTTTAGCATTAGAATTACGGGTAGAAACTGCAAATGTTACAGATTGATGATCCGTGTGGATTTCTAGGTTGGTAACGCCATAAAGGTAATTGCTTAAAGTTTTCAAAGCAAATACCATAGCATATAACTCTTTCTCATTTGTTGCATAATTTAATTCAGTGTTATTTAATGTCTTTGATATGAACGTGATTGGTTTATCTTCTTGGGACAGAACTCCTCCGACTGCAACATTTGATGCGCCAGTAGTTAAAATAAATTTTTTTGTATAGTCTGATTGTGCCAGTTCAATTTGGTTTGCTAATAGATTTTTGAGTTTTTCACATGCAATAACTGCTTCTTGGTCTAAATCCAGTTTTACTTTCTTTGAAATATGTTGGGAAATTCTTCCATTTTCTCCTGACAAGTACCTGGTTAAGGGTTATGCTATTAAAGCATAGTCTTGAATAAATTTCCTATAGTATCCTGTAATTCCTAAAAAACTTCGTAATTGTCTCGAAGTAGATGGAATAGATGGTGTTTAATGCACTCAATTTTTTTTTGGGTCTGTTTTAATAATTCCTTGGGCAACCATATATCCTAAAAACTCGTCTTCGGTTTCATAAAATTTTGATTTTTCTAAAGATATTTTCATATTGGCATCCTTAAGTGTTTTGACTATTACCTGTAAGTGCTCTCTATCTATGTTCTTCTATATTATTTGAATAGATTATTATGTCGTCGATATATACATGACAAAACTTTCCTACATAATTGCGTAATATATTATCCTTCGCTCTTTGAAATATGCTAGGGGCATTCCTTAATCCGAAAGGTAGTCTTAAATATTCATATTTGCCATTGTTGGCACTACAAGCTGTTTTTTCTATTTCCTGCATTGTAATCTGATGAAAACCTGACTCTAAATCTAGAGTAGAGAAGTATTTTGCTGTTCCTAAATTTGCTAATATAACATTTGTGTCTGGGATAGGGTATTTATCGGGAACTGTATTTTCATTAATTTTCTTATAATCTATAAGTAGCCTAAGTTTTGCTGTACCATTTTCATTTATTCCTTTCTTTGGTACAACCCATATTGGTGAATTATAGGGGCTTTTACTTTACTTTTATTTAATAGATTCTTTATTTCATTGTTCACAAAAGTATTAACGGACAAGGGGTATGGGTATTGTTTACTCCATATGGGAGTTTCAACAATTGTGCGTATTTCAGCTTTAACGTCCGTTCTAAAGGGGAAATTTGTATTTATATTTGAATGAATTTTTTCGATTTCATTCTTTGTTTCTGTTTTCAAATATTCAAGATTTCCATTTTTTAAATTATTATAAGCGGTATTATTCTTCGCTGGCTTTCTAGGATCTTTTTGTCCCAGAGTAGTACTTAAATTACATAATTGCTGGCATAATTCATCAGCGGGCGCCATAGGAGCATTTGAGCTTCCCAAGGTAGTATTAAAATTTCCATTATTATTTTCAATTTAAATTTTTTCCGTTTTGTTATTTTATTTTAATATTTCATTCTTTAAATCTATTACAACTCCTGCTTTTTTCAAAACATTAAGCCCTATTAGCATATCAGCTTCTAAATTTTCTATGACGTAAAATCTCTGTATCGTATTGAAGATATTTACATCACTATAATCTTCAATAGTGGTGAATCCGATAATTGTTTTTACTCTTTTAATTATATCTAATTTATCTCTATATAAAAAAGTGTTTGGTTTGCAATAGCAACTAGTGGCTCCTGTGTCAATTAGGACTTTTAGTTTTCTTCCTGTTACTCCGCAGTACCTATAAATGTATGGGAGTCCTGTCTTCAGTCTAAAAAAGCTTGTTCTTGAATATTATTTATGCGTTGAATTTTAGATGGAGGTTGTGGTGTTCTTTTATGTTCTTCAAAATTCCGTTTGGCGTATGTTTGTTCGTGTTGAGTTTGTTTGTGGATACTGGAATCCACGTCCATTGGTTCAGGTTGGTTTCTTTGGTATCCTTGATTAAATCTTTGTACGTATTGTTGGTTATTTTTGTTCTGGAAACCTTGGTTATATCTTTGTGCATGTTGTTGGTTATTTTTGTTTACTTGAGGGAATCCTAAATTGTTCTGGAACTGGTTATTTGTGAAGTTTAGAGGAGATGTTCGAGGATTATGAACTTGCAATTTTACTGGGTTCGGCTGAGACTGACTCCTATTGAATTGGAAAGCAAAATTTGCTCTCATATTGTTTGAATTTAATTCTAGAGCTTTCGCTAAAGCATTTGGTAAATCAGATGGAGCTAATGAGAACAAAACTTTGATAGGGAACCGTTAAGTCCTGAAATGAATATTCTCAAGGCATTTTCCTGTGTTGGTCATTAAGTTGATCTACTAGTCCCTTATTTGAACCATGTGACATTATCGTCTTATTAATTATCAAAGTCAATTTTTTATTGACTTCGTTATAATAACCAATAATGGACAAGTTTCCTTGTCGAAGAATGCTTACCTCCTGTTCAAGGATATGGATTGGTCGCTTATCGGCATAGACGAAATCCAGGCGACTTATGATCGCGTCAAAATTGAGGACCGTTCCGTGATTTGTAAGAACGTCATTTGCGTATTGTATTATTTTGTTTCTTAATATCGTTAGTGCGGCAAAGTATCTTTTGCTACCACGGTTATACAAAGACATTGAGTTATGGGCGGCTTCTCGCCAACTAACGTATGCTTCAGGTCTTCCTGCAAACTCCGGTAGGGATTTTATTATCTCTAATGATTCGTCGCATCTAACATTTGCGTCAATAGTCTGTACTGTGTATTTTGATATATTATCTCTCGTCGTTAATTGAGTTATTTGATTTTTCAAAAGTTCCATCTCATTCTGTAACGAAATTGTATTCCTTTTTATTAATTCTGAAATAATTTCTGCTGTGAGCATTCCTGTGGTATTGCTTGCTACACTCATTTTGCTAAATTTTTCTATAATTTTATCCAGTTTCACTAATATCACTATGATACATTCACTCAAATTTTTCTCAAAGGTTTTGTATCAATCGTCTGTCGTATTCTAACAATTAAGTATGTGTATTCTTATTAAAGTCTTATATATATATATTATATACTGTATTATATTATGTTATATATATATTTTACTTATACTGTTCTTAAAAATAATCTTACGAGTATCTTCTTTTCTGTGGTTGCTATTACCGCTGTTCTGCTGTAGTTGCTTCTGCCGTTGTTACTGCCACAGCTGCCGCTCCGCTGTAGTTGTTTCTGTTGTTGTTGTTGCTATTGTTGTTGTTCTTTATACGCAATGTTTTTTTATTATTATTTATTTTTCAAAGTTTTATTAAAAAAAAAATTTAATATATTTTTTTAAAGTTTATTTTAGTTTATAAAAGTTTTAATTTGTTTTATTTTTCTTTTCTCCCTTTCCTTTTCTGGGATACTTGATTAATAATTTTTTTTTTTACACTTTTTTCTCCCTTTTATGGGATATTCGATTTAAAAGTTTGTTTCCGTTACCTTTGTTGATTCGTGTAAACTTATGGAAACTTGGAGGTTTATATTATTTTTTTGTTTATAAACCCACACTTTCTACATGGACATCCGTGTCCTTTTAGTGGAGTCGAACCACACTTGATGAAGGATATTTTTGTGTGGGTCCCTGCTCTAGCGCCAATTAATTTTTTATTTTCTTTATTGGGTTTTTTTTAAGTAACTTATAACTTTTGCTTATAACTTATAACTCTCGCTTATAACTTATAACTCATAACTGCCCTATTTATCTCTTAATTTTAGTTCTTATAGTATTATAATGCTGATCATGCAAAAATGATGGCTGTGGCATTTCTTTTTGCGTGATCAAGTTCTTCTTGTAATTGTATTCCAATAGATTTTATGATGACTTTACAAATTGGCTATTGTTGTTTTTAATATTCTTTGTTTACGTTAATTCTATTTGTTGATGATAGGCTTTTGGCTTGATCCTATGGATGAATGTGGTGTCGACTTACATCACATAGGTGTCTACTAGAGATGAATGGGATAGGGATTTATTTTAGTGGGTTTGGGTTGCATTAACTTACATATATATATTTGTTATAAAAGCACATAAGTATGTACATATATATTTTAGATTGAGCTTTGCAAATATATGTATAATTAAATAAAATTTGAATTACTACCTAAATATGCATTTTATATAGGTTTGGTACGGCTTACATACATATGTATATTTACGTACTTAAATAAATATTTGCTTTGGTCAATAAACTTTTCGACATCATGTTAAAAGACCAAGCGGTCGCATATTTGCCCATAAATAATTATGTTTGCATGTAAACCAATATTAAAGGAACCATACGCATAATATTTCTAAACTTGTCTACATGCGAAATTTCTGTTGACGCGGACAACCAATAGCGAAGCTCATATTTTTTGCTTTCATGTCAAAGAAACAATGTGTCGAAAGACTGACGCGTCACAACATTGTTTTGTTGTTGGTAGAAAATCCGAGCTGTGCCGAAAACACAAACGAACGATCGCCAATTGCCACTGTTTCCCTTGCCGCTGTACCAGCTTTGCCAACAAACCCGCGTGGATATGTACATTTGTGTGTGAGCAGATTTTTGCAAGCCGTGTAACAATATTTTTATATATATATTATATTTTAATCTTTTATACATATATTTCACAATGTTAAATAAGATAATAAATATTCTAACTATTGTAAAATCATACAGTCCACTACTATTAGATATCTATGTTCAAATATATTGAACATACGTACAAAAAATACATAAATAAACACATAAAAATATATGCATTGATATGCAGCATACAAACATATATGAGGCACGTATGCATTAATATGTGATACGCATGCACTCAAGAAATACATAATAAACATATTTATTTAGGTTTGGGCAATTGATTACAAATGCACATGTGCACTTGAAAAGAACCCAAACCAAGCAACATTAATTATGCTTGTATGACAGCACACACACACACACAAGTATTGTATAGTTGAAAACAACTTCATGTGGTGTGCTGTAAATATATATTTAATTAGATAAGTTAGACTTCTAAAATAGTATATAAGGTTTACAAATTCAAAAATAAAACGAGAATGAAAGATTTCTCACTCGACACAAGACTTATTTAATTCCCCACCAGAGGTAAGGTTGATAAAATCTTTGTTGAGTTATAAACAACATTCCTTGACAAATACAGTCAATCCCGGTTATGTGCCACGATCAAAGATACAGATTTTTGTGGTTTGTCACAAATAAAAATATAATATGGCAAATAAGCGAGTGCGGATACTTAATCGAGTATACTTAAAACAATAGTTTGAATGTATTTCAAAAAACAAACCGTGGGATGCAGCAAGATATAGGCAGTTAAGAGGGATGATTTTCATTTAAGCGGAGTACTACTAAACCGGGATTCACTGTACACATAAATCAGAGGAATATTAAATATTTTCTCTGACACATTTCTTGATTTGAAAATCGACAAATTAACTATGTTGTCAATTTTATTATACCCTGAACAGGGTATATTAATTTTATCACGATGTTTGTAACACCCAGAAGGAAGCGTCGGAGACCCTATTAAGTATATATATAAATGATCAGGATGTCGAGCTGAGTCGATTTAGCCATGTCCGTCTTTCTGTATATATACGAACTAGTCCCTCAGTTTTTAAGATATCGTTTTGAAATATTGCAAACGTCACTTTCTCCTCAAGAAGTGCTCATTTGTTGGAACTGCCGATATCGCATGACTATAACATATAGCTGCCACATAAACTGAACGATCGGAATCAAGTTCTTGTATGGACAGCTTTCACATTTTACAAGATATATTCACGAAATTTGGTATATATTATTTTCTAGGGCAACAATGTAATCTCCGAAGAAATTGTTCAGATCGGTTAACTATAGCATATAGCTACCATACAAACTGAGCGATCGGAATCAAGTTCTTGGATGGACAACTTGCACATTTGACAAGATATATTCACGAAATTTGGCATATATTATTTTCTAAGACAACAATGTAGTCTCCGAAGAAATTGTTCAGATCGGTTAACTATAGCATATAGCTTCCATACAAACTGAGCGATCGGAGTCAAGGGCTTGTATGGACAACTTTCACATTTAACAAGATACATATATTCACGAAATTTGGTATATATTATTTTTTAAGGCAACAATGTATTTTCTAAAAAACATGTTCAGAACGGGTTACTATAGCATATAGCTTCCATACAAACTGGACACATAGTTACTAACAGAAATTCACTTGTGAAGGGTATATTTGCGGGGTTATCGCTTTTTCCTTGTCATACAAATATCAAATTTTTAGCTTTTGCGATCGTCGCGAAAAGACGCTTATAGGTAAAGGCATGCTTGGGGAGATGTAATGGTGTTTGTTTTTATGAATGAAGCAAGTTTGCCTGTTGAAAGTGCACTTGCGTTCATTAATGAAAATATTGTTGTTAGGTGTTTTTCTACAAATTTGGGCATCGTCTGTTTGGCTGCCATATTGACTTGTGTCGCTGCTGACGCTATTTGAAACCATTGTTGTTTTTGTAGAACAATATTCGTAATTTTTGCGGGTGACATATCTACATGTGAACGCATATAAGTATGTATGTTGTGTATGCATTATTTGTGTGGGAATGTCGTACACATACGCATGTACATACATATAGAGCAGTGCGCGCTGATAAATGATAATATCAGGATTTAAATTTGAATTGTACTTAAGTACATATGTATGTAATTATGTGCTAGTATGTAGTTGCGTATGAAAATTTAAATGAAGAAATGTAATTAACATACAATATTATTGTAATATATTAAGTTTTTAGATCTCGTATACATATACATATATACAAACATATTCATATACGAAATTATATTATATTATCAAATATAAGAAATATTTAAAAATTAACTGTTATTCACACATTAACTACGAATATATATTTTGAAAATAGCATAAATTAATTAGAATGTTGACAGTTTTGCATGTATTCATAAAAATTCGCAAAATGATAATCATTTCAATT